>JBBDGP010004526.1:87500-169916 GCA_037952835.1 Lithobates septentrionalis | reverse complement strand
ATAGTGTGTACGGGGTGTATATAGTGTGTACGGGGGGTGTATATAGTGTGTACCGGGGGGGGTGTTGTACGGGGGGGGTGTATATAGTGTGTACGGGGGGGGTGTATATAGTGTGTACGGGGGGGGGTGTATATAGTGTGTACGGGGGGGGGTGTATATAGTGTGTACCGGGGGGGTGTATATAGTGTGTACCGGGGGGGGTGTATATAGTGTGTACCGGGGGGGGGTGTATATAGTGTGTACCGGGGGGGGGGTGTATATAGTGTGTACCGGGGGGGGTGTATATAGTGTGTACGGGGGGGTGTATATAGTGTGTACCGGGGGGGTGTATATAGTGTGTACGGGGGGGGTGTATATAGTGTGTACCGGGGGGGGGTGTATATAGTGTGTACCGGGGGGGGTGTATATAGTGTGTACCGGGGGGGGTGTATATAGTGTGTACCGGGGGGGTGTATATAGTGTGTACCGGGGGGGGTGTATATAGTGTGTACCGGGGGGGGTGTATATAGTGTGTACCGGGGGGGGGTGTATATAGTGTGTACCGGGGGGGTGTATATAGTGTGTACCGGGGGGGGGTGTATATAGTGTGTACCGGGGGGGGGTGTATATAGTGTGTACCGGGGGGGGGTGTATATAGTGTGTACCGGGGGGGGGTGTATATAGTGTGTACCGGGGGGGGGTGTATATAGTGTGTACCGGGGGGGTGTATATAGTGTGTACCGGGGGGGGGTGTATATAGTGTGTACCGGGGGGGGTGTATATAGTGTGTACCGGGGGGGGGTGTATATAGTGTGTACCGGGGGGGGGTGTATATAGTGTGTACGGGGGGGGGTGTATATAGTGTGTACGGGGGGGGTGTATATAGTGTGTACGGGGGGGGGTGTATATAGTGTGTACGGGGGGGGGGGTGTATATAGTGTGTACGGGGGGGGGGGTGTATATAGTGTGTACGGGGGGGGGGTGTATATAGTGTGTACGGGGGGGGTGTATATAGTGTGTACGGGGGGGGGTGTATATAGTGTGTACGGGGGGGGGGTGTATATAGTGTGTACGGGGGGGGGGTGTATATAGTGTGTACGGGGGGGGTGTATATAGTGTGTACGGGGGGGGGGTGTATATAGTGTGTACCGGGGGGGGTTGTATATAGTGTGTACCGGGGGGGGGTGTATATAGTGTGTACGGGGGGGGGGGTGTATATAGTGTGTACGGGGGGGGGTGTATATAGTGTGTACCGGGGGGGGTGTATATAGTGTGTACCGGGGGGGTGTATATAGTGTGTACCGGGGGGTGTATATAGTGTGTACGGGGGGGTGTATATAGTGTGTACCGGGGGGGGGTGTATATAGTGTGTACCGGGGGGGGTGTATATAGTGTGTACCGGGGGGGGGTGTATATAGTGTGTACCGGGGGGGGGTGTATATAGTGTGTACGGGGGGGGTGTATATAGTGTGTACCGGGGGGGTGTATATAGTGTGTACGGGGGGGGTGTATATAGTGTGTACCGGGGGGGGGGGGGGTGTATATAGTGTGTACCGGGGGGGGTGTATATAGTGTGTACCGGGGGGGGGTGTATATAGTGTGTACCGGGGGGGGTGTATATAGTGTGTACCGGGGGGGGTGTATATAGTGTGTACCGGGGGGGGTGTATATAGTGTGTACCGGGGGGGGGTGTATATAGCGTGTACCGGGGGGGGGGGTGTATATAGCGTGTACGGGGGGGGGGGTGTATATAGCTGTGTACGGGGGGGGGGTGTATATAGCGTGTACCGGGGGGGGGTGTATATAGCGTGTACCGGGGGGGGGGTGTATATAGCGTGTACCGGGGGGGGTGTATATAGTGTGTACCGGGGGGGGTGTAGATAGTGTGTACCGGGGGGGGGTGTAGATAGCGTGTACCGGGGGGGGGGGGTGTATATAGTGTGTACCGGGGGGGGTGTAGATAGTGTGTACCGGGGGGGGTGTAGATAGTGTGTACCGGGGGGGGGGGGGGTGTATATAGCGTGTACCGGGGGGGGGGTGTATATAGCGTGTACTGGGGGGTGTATATAGTGTGTACCGGGGGGGGTGTATATAGTGTGTACGGGGGGGGTATATAGTGTGTACCGGGGGGGGGGGGTGTATATAGTGTGTACCGGAGGGGGTGTATATAGTGTGTACCGGGGGGGGTGTATATAGTGTGTACCGGGGGGGGTGTATATAGTGTGTACCGGGGGGGGTGTATATAGTGTGTACCGGGGGGGGGTGTATATAGCGTGTACCGGGGGGGGGGGTGTATATAGCGTGTACCGGGGGGGGGGGTGTATATAGCGTGTACCGGGGGGGGGGGTGTATATAGCGTGTACCGGGGGGGGGGGTGTATATAGCGTGTACGGGGGGGGGGTGTATATAGCGTGTACCGGGGGGGGGGTGTATATAGCGTGTACCGGGGGGGGGTGTATATAGCGTGTACCGGGGGGGGGTGTAGATAGTGTGTACCGGGGGGGGTGTAGATAGTGTGTACCGGGGGGGTGTAGATAGTGTGTACCGGGGGGGGGGGGGGTGTATATAGCGTGTACTGGGGGGTGTATATAGTGTGTACCGGGGGGGGTGTATATAGTGTGTACCGGGGGGGGTGTATATAGTGTGTACCGGGGGGGGGGTGTATATAGTGTGTACCGGGGGGGGGGTGTATATAGTGTGTACCGGGGGGGGGGTGTATATAGTGTGTACCGGGGGTGGGGTGTATATAGTGTGTACCGGGTGGGGTGTATATAGCGTGTACCGGGGGGGGTGTATATAGCGTGTACCGGGGGGGTGTATATAGCGTGTACCGGGGGGGGTGTTTATAGTGTGTACCGGGGGGGGGTGTATATAGTGTGTACCGGGGGGGGTGTATATAGTGTGTACCGGGGGGGGGTGTATATAGTGTGTACCGGGGGGGGGTGTATATAGTGTGTACCGGGGGGGGGTGTATATAGTGTGTACCGGGGGGGGGTGTATATAGTGTGTACCGGGGGGGGGTGTATATAGTGTGTACCGGGGGGGGGTGTATATAGTGTGTACCGGGGGGGGGTGTATATAGTGTGTACCGGGGGGGGGTGTATATAGTGTGTACCGGGGGGGGGTGTAGATAGTGTGTACCGGGGGGGGTGTATATAGTGTGTACCGGGGGGGGGGGGGTGTATATAGTGTGTACCGGGGGGGGGGGGTGTATATAGTGTGTACCGGGGGGGGGGGTGTATATAGTGTGTACCGGGGGGGGGGGGTGTATATAGTGTGTACATGGGGGGGGGGGGTGTATAGGGTTATCCAGAGTGTATATAGATATCCTGGAGTGTATATAAAGGTCCAGGGTATATATAGTGGTGAAGGGTGTATAACATTCTGAGATGTAAATACAGTACGTATCCCGTGGTGTATATAGAGGTATAGTGTGTGTGTGTATATATAGCAGTCCAGGGTGTATATAGTAATCCTGTAGTGGATGTATACATGTGGTGCAGGGTGTATAGCAGTCTGAGTGTATCTAGCGGTCCAGGGTGTATATGGATATCCTGGGGTGTATAGCAGTGTGAGGTGTATATAGTGGTGCAGGGTATCCTGGGGGGGTGTATATAGTGGTCCGGGGTGTAATGTGTGTTTGAGGAAATAGGTGTGATGAGATGATGGGAGGTACGGGCAGTCGGTGTCCTCGGGTTGCTCACCATGCTGACCGCCCATGGATCATTTCTTCCAATCTATTACCTTGTGTCCCCCATACACACTCTTCCTGTGTTGCTCTGCATGGTGTTGTGATGTCATCCTGGACATGTGATGTCATCCTGGACATGTGATGTCATGGAGGGGCCAGCAGCCCTTTTTGATGAACACTGACATCTAACATGACAAGGTGTCTAAGGGGTGGTGGAGAGTCCTGTGACAGGAGACTGAGTGAGGAGTTAAGTAAATTGTTTAGTTTACTAGGGTGGATATACATGTAAATCAATGATTAAAAAAAAATAAATGAAAAAATTTATTTTATTAAAATGCTTTTGGAGTAAAACTCTATCTAAAGATAGTTTTCTATTTAAGATACATTATTAATTTTGTTTATTCAGCATGAAATGGAGCTTAGTTATGTAGCATGAGGCTGTATATTCTGCAATATTTACTTTTTTGGTAAACTCATTCAATGAATCCAAAGCTCTGCGAGCTGAGATAACATGCACTGCATTGATACATTCACACAATTTCACAGTCACCATGAGATAAACCAAAGTTCAGGAATATTCCTTTATCCCATTGTTTTGTAAATCTATGTACACTACAAACTGTATGATTGAATCCGTTCGGATATCGCAGTTTTTACTAACCTGACAGCTTATTATTCTAAATAGGAAACCTTCATTTTGTTTGCAAATATTAAAGATTCTAATTACCAGCAAGAATAAATTCTTACATTTAAAGAGCACCTGTCATTTCAGATCCATCATGGCAGCGCCTGTTAGCGGGCATCCTCTCACCTGCTGCCGCCACGTCCCTCCCCTTGTTGTGTCACCGCCGCTTCACCAGCCGTCCCATTAAAGTGAATGAGACTGTCGGTGAGCCAATAGCGGGTCACAGGAGGAGCCCCTGCGGGACAGAGATGACAGTTGCTCTTTAAAAATTATGATTTCAATTGAGTTGATTTAAAGCCTTTTTACTAGTGATTTAAATCAAATCCACCCTGGTCTGCCGCAATATCGCAGTCCCGCTATAAGTCACTGATTGCTGCCATTACTAGTAAATAAATAAAAATAAATAGAAATATCCCATTCTTAAGACGCTGTATTGTTTGCACAAACCAATCAATAGACTCTTATTGGGATTTTTTTTTTTTACAAAAAATATGTTCCAGAATACATATTGGCCTAAGATTATGAAATTAGATTTTTTATTTATTTTTTTTTTTTTTTTAAATTGAATATGTTTTATAGCAGACATTTTTTTTGTTTCTTTCAAATTTGTCGGCTTTTTTTTTTGTTTATAGCACAAAAAAAGATAAAATACCAAAAGAAAGCTCTATTTGTGGGGAAAAGGACATACATTTTATCTAAGTACAGCGTCGCACGACAGCGCAATTGTTAAACTAACAGTGCCATATTGCAAAAAATAGCCTGGTCACGAAGGGGGGTAAATCTCCCAGAGGTCAAGTGGTTAACTACTTCCCATCCAAGGTAAGAACCTGTACGCCCTTGGGTTTCAGTGGTTATAGCGGGATAATGCCTCCCGGGCTCTCCTGTCCCACCGCGGAGGCCGGGAGCGATGCGGCGATGGCTACCCTGAGCATAGAGGGGAACTGGCGTTGTCCCCCCCCCCCTTTCTGTAACCCCAGAAACCAGGAGCAACGAGTAGCATGTTAATTCCGGTTCCTCCCCTTTGTTTACCACCAGCGGCCAGGAGGCAGCTGATCAGACTGATCTGTGTCTGATTGGCTGCATGGGGAGCCAGAGGAGGTCTAATAGACCCCAAATTTCATCATAAAGAGGACTTGTCACGGCCCATGCTGTCACAAGGGATGTTGTTCATCCCTTGTGATAGCAATAAAGTTAATGCAAAAAAAAAAAAAGTGCAATAAAAGAAAATTTTAAAAGGGGCCCCCCTGTCCCTATACCCGAATGTGAATGCATACGTTACTCCCGCACGCATATGTAAGCGGTGATCGCACCACACATGTGAAGTATTGTCACGAATGTCAGAGCGAGAGCAATAATTCTAGCACCAGACCTCCTGCGCAACGCTAAACTGTTAACCTGTAAAGCCGTTCAAAGCGTCGCCTATGGAGAATTTTAAGCACCGTAGTTTGGCGCCATTACAGGGGCAGATGCAATTTTAAAGCGCGACATGTTGGGAATCTATTTACTCGGTGTAGCATCTTTCACATTATACAAAACAATTGGATGAACTTAAGTGTTTTTTTTTTTTATTATTAATTTATGAAGGTGTTTTTTATTTATTTATTTTTTTTAAATTGCTTTTGAAAAACCGCTGCGCAAATATCATGTGACACAAAAAATTGCAACACCCACCGTTTTATTCTATAGGGTCTCTGCTAAAAAAAAAAAAAATCTCTCTGTATCTCTCTCTGTATCTCTCTCTGTATCTCTCTCTGTATCTCTCTCTGTATCTCTCTCTGTATCTCTCTCTGTATCTCTCTCTGTATCTCTCTCTGTATCTCTCTCTGTATCTCTCTCTGTATCTCTCTCTGTATCTCTCTCTGTATCTCTCTCTGTATCTCTCTATCACTCGCTGTATCTCTCTATCACTCGCTGTATCTCTCTATCACTCGCTGTATCTCTCTATCACTCGCTGTATCTCTCTATCACTCGCTGTATCTCTCTATCACTCGCTGTATCACTCGCTGTATCTCTCTATCTCTCGCTGTATCTCTCTATCTCTCGCTGTATCTCTCTATCTCTCGCTGTATCTCTCTATCACTCGCTGTATCTCTCTATCACTCGCTGTATCTCTCTATCACTCGCTGTATCTCTCTATCACTCGCTGTATCTCTCTATCTGTGTACGTGTGTGTGTATATAGATAGTTATATGTATGTATGTATGTATGTTTGTGTGGATAGATATAGATGTTTGGGGGTTCTAAGTAATTTATTAGCAAAAAAAAAAGGAGATTTTTACACGTAGGAGCGAAGTGTCAGAAATGGCCCCGGGTGCGAAGTAGGTTAAAGAAGATATAAACCCAAATTCTTCTATAATCTCAGGATTTTTTTCAGAGGAGCATGTGATTCGAAATGTCACCGCCATATGCCAGTGAGTCGTCTTGAGTCACAATGGAACAAGCATGAAATCTTGACGTAGATGAAGAAAAAAATAAAAAAATAAAAAAAATGTTCTCATGTAGCGTAGTGGTTGGTTAATAATTAATGAAGCGAGAGAAGCCATTACTATGTCATGCAGCATAAATCATTAGAAGCGCTGATTACATCCTCCCCATTATTAGAGATAGAAGAGCCCATCCCTGTGCTGTCACGGCTTGTACAGTGTAATGCTTAGGCCTGTTTTATTGGTAGGGCTCGCCATACACTCTTCATACTATCCTGGTGACCAAACTGGCCGACCATCATCAATACATGAATAGTCACAAAGCTGAGCAGTGTGGGGGGCTCACTTCTAGGCCTCGTGCACACAGGGTGTTTTTTACTGCCGCTTTTAGCAGCATCAGGCGCTTTGAAGCTGAAAAAAAAAAAGCTTCTCCATGTTAATTTATGTGGCCATACACACACATAGGCCTTTAGGAGCTTTTAGTGGCACAGGCCGGGGGTCTCCAAACGTTCTAAACAAAGGGCCAGTTTTCTGTCCTTCAAACTCTAAGGGGGGCGGCACTGTGGCCAGTGGGGGTAGAAAATGTCCTGGTGTCAGAGGGAGTAAACAATTACCCCATGATTGGTATTATGGGGAGTAATGGTTCACCTTCTTTGCTATCAATACGAGGAACAGTGCGCCGTCAATGGAAAAAATAGCACCCCATCGTTGGTGTCGAATGAAAGAATAGTTCCCCATCATAAGTGTCAGTGGGAGGAATAGTGCGCCATTGTTGGTGTCATTGGCAGGAATTATGCCCCACTGTTGCTGACAGTGAAGGAGAATAGTGCCCCAAGGACCGGATAAAAGCAAGCAATGGGCCGCAGTTTGGAGACCACTGGCCTAGGCTGTAAAAAAAACCCAAAAAAACCCAGGGCCAGCACATTCTGGAGCAGCAGCGCGTTTTGGCAAAAAAACACGCTGACCGCTGCTAAACTCTGCAAGCCACTCGTGTCCAGCATTTAGCAAAGAATTTTTATTTATTTATTTTTTTAATGCGGAGGACGCTGGCGACCTTAACCAGTGATTAGCTGGTTGTTAAGGAGTGGGCTGGGAAGTCAGGGAGGGGGCCCTGGGCGGGCCCCCCAAATCCATACCTGACCTTTTTTTCGAGCATGCAGGAAAGGAGGGGGGGGGGGGGTGAACTTCTGTGTGTAGCAGCCCCCCCAATACCTGGGCCCCATCTCTATCCAGCTATGTGCCTCAGCCGTCGGGGACTCTCCCTCCTGAGACACAACAGCGGCCAATTAGGAGAGGGGCGTGGCTGAACAGCGGCTCCGTGTCTGAATGGACACGCTGAGCTGCATGTCGGCTTGGGTGCCCCCATAGCAAGCTGCTTGCTGTGAGGGGGGGGGGGGGGGCCTCGACAGGAGGGAGGGGCCAGGAGCACTGAGGAGGGACCTGAGAAGAGGATCTGGACTGCTCTGTGCAAAAACATCTGCACAGAGCTAGTAAGTATAACATGTTTGTAAAGTCTCGTTTAAAAAAAAATAACAATCGCTTTAAGGGCGCGGTGGCTGATTTCCTGGGCCCGCTCCTTAGCAACCAGCTATTTACTGGTTGTTAAGGACGCAGACGGCCCCGCTTCTTAACTAAACGTAGCTTACTAGGCTAACCCTGCTAAACGCCTGCAAAAATGACAGGTATTTGCACCCACTTCCGGCATAGACTCCCACAGGAGTCTATGCCTCTTCCTGTCCCTCCGCGCTGTCTCCTGGGAAACACGCGGGGACCAGTTACGACGCGCAGCGCGACTCGCGCATGCGCAGTAGGGAACCGGGAACTGAAGCAGCAATGCTTCACTTCCTGATTCCCTCACCTAGGATGGCGGCGGCAGCTGCCGAGAGTCGAGCGATTCATCGGCGTCGGCTGCCGACATCGCTGGACCCTGGGACAGGTAAGTGGCCATGTATTAAACGTCAGCAGCTGCAGTATTTGTAGCTGCTGGCTTTTAATATTTTTTTTTCGGGTGGACTCCCTCTTTAAACAGCAGTTTTTCGTTTTCTAGTGTGCATGAGAACTAATGGTGCTGGTCTAAGAGATTAGCACCTCTGATCTGCAGAACTGAGATCCTGGGTTTAATTCCCACTAGGACCCACATGGAGTTGTAGGTTCTCCGGTGTTTTAGATTGTAAGCTTCTTTGGGGGCTGAAGGGGGTTCTGTGTACTGTGTTGGTGATATAGAAACAAGGGCATTATTTGTGTAAAGATGCATGTTTAGACATGTTTGTATAGATACATGGTTTTACATTGTCGCATAAAGATACATAGTTGCATAAAGATGCATGTTTTTATACATGTTTGCTTAACCACTTCCCTACCCACATATTGTCATATGACGTCCACAGGAGGGATCTCCCATCCTGGGTGGGCATCATATGGCGTCCTTGGCTTCCCGGCGCTATAGGGGGCGCGCCTGCCGCGTCACCAAGGAGCCGATGTGCATGCCCGGGGGGCCGCGATGTCTGCCGTGGATCTTTGTGTTTAAACACAGATCAACGTCCTGTCAGGGGAGAGGAGACTGATCGTGTGCTCCTAGTACAGAGGAACTCCGATCGGTCTCCTCCCCTTATCAGTCCCCTCCCCCTACAGTTAGAATCACTTCCTAGGTAACGCATTTAACCCCTTGATCGCCCCCTAGTGTTAACCCCTTCCCTGCCAGTGACTTTATTACAGCAATCAGCGCATTTTTATAGCGCTGATTGCTGTGTAAATATGAATGGTCCCAAAATGGTGTCAAAAGTGTCCGATATGTCCGCCGCAATCTCAGTTACGATATAAATCGCAGATCGCCGCCATTACTAGTAAAAAAAAAAATAATAATAATAAAAATGCCATAAATCTATCCCCTATTTTGTAGGCACTATAACTTTTGCGCAAACCAATCAATATACGCTTATTGCGACTTATTTTTTTATTTTACCAAAAATATGTAGAAAACATCGGCCTAAACTGAGAATTTTTTTTTATTTTAATTGGGATATTTATTATAGCAAAAAGTAAAAAATATTGATTGTTTGTTTTTTTTCCAACTTGTCACTCTTCTTTTTGTTTATAGCGCAAAAAATAAAAACCGCAGAGGTGATCAAATACCACCAAAGGAAAGCTCTATTTGTGGGGGAAAAAAATGATAAAAATTTAAATTGGGTACAGTGTTGCATGACCGCGCAATTGTCATTCAAAATGTTACAGCGCTGAAAACTGGCCTGGGCAGGAAGGGGGTGAAAATGCCCGGTATTGAAGTGGTTAAATATACATGGTTGCATAAAGATGCATCTTTTATACATGATCGCATAAAGATACATGGTTGCATAAAGATGCATGTTCTATACATGGTCGCATAAAGATGCACGGTCGCATAAATATGCATGTTAATACATGTCTGCATAGATGCGCATTGCATAAAACACGTTTCATAAACGCATGCTTGCTTATTGCAAAAATGCTTGTTTCCATGGGCACATGTTGCATGAATGCGTGTGTACAGTGCACGCTTTCGTATATTGCCTAAATCCATAGTTGCATAAGCACATGCTTCCATAGATGCATATTGCTTAAACCAGGGTTCGACAAACCCCGGGCGCCAGGTCGCATTTGCGACTAGAATTAGCGACCTGGCGCCTGGGGCAGCACAGCTGGGGTATCCTGTGTCCGTTCGACACCCCCCCCCCTCCCGGCGCGATCGCGATGGGCCGCGCCGGTAATTGAGGCCCCGGCTTTGCGGCCTACTGCAGTCCTATGGTTCCTTCTGCAATCAGGCGCCCTCTGGTGGTGGCCGTTGGTATGACAAGACATCCATCAATTCTAATGGAGCTTTCCCTACCTGTTTTCACTGCCCGCTCATCTCCTTCCCTTTACTTAGAACCCCCAAACATTATATATATTTTTTATTCTAACACCCTAGAGAATAAAATGGCGGTCATTGCAATACTTTCTGTCACACCGTATTTGCACAGCGGACTTACAAGCGCACTTTTTTGGGAAAAAATACTTTTTTTTTAATTTAAAAATAAGAAAACAGTAAAGTTAGCCCAATTTTTTATATTGTGAAAGATAATGTTATGCCGAGTAAATTGATTCCCAACATGTCATGCTTCAAAATTTCGTCCGCTCGTGGAATGGCGACAAACTTTTACCCTTTAAAATCTCCATAGGCGACGTTTAAAAAATTCTACAGGTTGCATGTTTTAAGTTACAGAGGAGGTCTAGGACTAGGATTATTGCTCTCGCTTTAACGATCGTGGCGATACCTCACGTGTGGTTTGAACACCGCTTTCATATGCGGGCGCTACTCACATATGCGTTCGCTTCTGCAAGCGAGCTCGGCGGGACGGGGCGCGTTTAAAAAAATTTTTTTTTTTCTTATATATTTTACTTTTTATTTTTACACTGTTTTTTTAAAAAAAAAAATAAAAATGGTTTCACTTTTATTTCTATTACAAGGGATGGGGCACATTTAAATTTTTTTTTTTCTTATTTATTTTAACTTTTATTTTTTAACTGTTCTTTTAAAAAAAAAAAAGTCACTTTTATTCCTATTACAAGGAATGTAAAAATCCCTTGTAATAGAAAAAAAGCATGACAGGTCCTCTTAAATATGAGATCCGGGGGGGTCAAAAAGACCTCAGATCTCATATTTACACTAAAATGCATTAAAAAAAAATAAAATTGTCATTTGAAAAAAAATACTAATAAAATGTCCCTTTTTAAGAGCTATGGGTGGAAGTGACGATTTGACGTCGCTTCCGCCCTGCAATGACTTGGAGATGGGCGGGGGGGGCCATCTTCCTCTCACTCGTCTCCATGTCAGGCCAGGGACAGATCCGGATCGCCTCCGACATTACCGACGGCCACGGTAAGCGGTGAAGGGCACCGGAGAGCGGCGGTAGGGGGGGCCCTCTCCTGCCGCCGGTAAAAGTGATCTCGCTGCGAATCTGCTGCAGAGACCACTTTTATCTGAAAGAGAACCGCCGGCTCTTGAAGAAGATACCAGGGTTATGGTAGCTAGGTGCTACCATAACAACGGTATTTCTCTTCAAAGACAGGACGGATATAGTCGTCCTGCGGGAAGGAAGTGGTTAATTAAAATGAATTTATTATTTGTCATCTCCCTGCTTGTCCCCTTTCACACGGGCTGTCTGATCAGGTTCCCCTGTCAGTTTTTCAGGCGGACCTGATTGGATCCTTAGCGGGAATATGGTGGTCTTATGTCCCTGCATGGCAGGAAATAAAAGCAGTCACATTCGTTCTAGTCGTCTCTGTGTAAATTTAAGATTGGTTAATTTTTATATTGAAAATAAAGCTTTGTCGGTCGTTTAAAAAAAAAAAAAAAAAAACCTGGCTCCTAACTTTTTTAGCTGGCTCCTAGATACCAAGCAAATTTGTCAAGCCCTGGTTTAAACACATGCTGGCATGTTTTCATTTGTACTGCATATGTATGTTTTTATTTACATTTAAGCTGTATACACATGTACTTGCTTTCCTGGGACTACATTAATATGTGCTTATTTGCATAGAACTACATGCATATGGGCTTATTTGCCTGGGTGCTTGTTTGCCTGGGAGAACATGCGTGTGCTTATTGACCTTGTACTGCATACATAAATGCATGAATGGCAAGAATACTTGTATACCTGCATGTTTGCATAATTACCTAGGTACTTGCATACCTACGAAGTTGCATAGAGGTAAACCAACCTTGTTTTAGGACTGCAACCTTGGAGGACTGTATATTAGGTTGGCTAATATAGTTGCTGCGTTATATACCAGTTAAATGGTTCCAGAAAAGCTGGGGGAAGCAGGGGCACCTCTCTTAAGTTCAGGGATGTGGCGGTGGTGTTGGGTGCATCTGAGCCACTGTGGTGTTTGGCATTGCAGTAAAAAACAGAGAAGGAGATGAGGGCGCTCTGGTGGAGGTGGGTAGCTGGTCAGAGGGATGATAGTCACGAGGTGGCTCTTCTGGCAGCACTTTGGTTAGAGGAGAAGCAACTCTAAAGATATAAAAAAGGAAAAGAAAGGCGCCTCTAAGTGCAGTATGCAAAATTTAATAAAGTGCACAAAGGGTTAAAAGCACTTGCTTTTAACTCTTTGTGCACTTTATTAAATTTTGCATACTGCACTTAGAGGCGCCTTTCTTTTACTTTTTTGGCATTGCAGTGTTTCCTTTCGCATTCGTTTTTCGTCAGACTGCGGCCGCATCCCCTCGATCATACCTGATCTTGGTTGATCGAAGCCTAAGCAGGATCAAGCCTGGTTTGTATAGTATATAGATGGGAGACTGCCCGGGGATACCAGATGATGTAAGCTTTCCCCACCTAGGTGAAGGTGGCACCTGAGGCTGCTGTGTTTTGAGAGTATCTCAGGCCAGAAAATCTTAGGGAGGTCTCTCTGAGGTGGTTTGTTCCATCTTTAGCTGGCAGAAACCTGGTAGGTTAAGTGCACCTTTTGGGACTGTCTGGGTCTGTCACAGGGTCGTCAGTCTTTTGCCTTGCATTTGCTCTTGGAGCAGAAGTTATGGGCTCATTATTGTGAGACAAATGGTAGCAGTTCCAAAGCCAAATGGGGACATGATGTCTATCTTAAGATCTCAAGCTGCTGAACATCCTTCTGTTTCAGATAGGCTAGACCAGTGATGGCGAACCTTGGCACCCCAGATGTTTTGGAACTACATTTCCCATGATGCTCAACTACACTGCAGAGTGCATGAGCATCATGGGAAATGTAGTTCCAAAACATCTGGGGTGCCAAGGCTCACCATCACGGGGCTAGACTGTTCAGTGATGACCTCTCTGCAAGAGGTAGATTTTCGAGGTCCATAATCATCTGTAACCGCACATCTTCATGTGGTGGTTTGCTTCCAGGCTCATCAAGGATTTCTGTAATTGCAGTGCAAAGCCGTTCTTTTGTGTGAATGTTCCCTTTGGGTTGGCCACAGTTCACAGTTCCGGAGGGTTCACAGAACGTCTAGCCCCAGTGCTGGACTTGCTGAAGACACCTCAATACTCTTTACTTCAATAATCTTTGCTCAGGAAGCAGTCCATTCCGGGGGTTGCTTTGATTATATTTCTACAGGAGGAAGCTGTGTTTAGGTCAAAGCACGTTCCCTACATACAGCCCTACTCCAGGTCTTGGTAGAGGTTCATTCTCTGTCTGGAACGTGAAGATCCAGGCATTTCATTGTCAGAAGGCTCTGGTTCCGGGGTGTTGCAGAGCAAAAATTGGTGCTTGATATTCTTCCTTTTCAGGAATTTGGAAAATAATACCCACTGATGCCAGTCTCTCTAAGTTGACTTGAGGCTGGCTACAGTTTAGTGGGCTCCACAGGAGAGAATACTGTCCAATAGCTTGGAATTTTTGGCCAGTATGTCTTGCTCTGGAATATAGGACAAACCTATTATAAGTTCAATCTGGAAATGCCTCTGCAGGTATGTGTATGTATATGTATATATATATATATATATATATATATATATATATATATATATATATATATATATATATATATATATATATATATAATCTCAACCACCAGGGCGGCACCAGAGGTCATGCGACTCAGCGAGGATTCTGTTTGGGACAGTGCAAGTGCTATCTCTATCGCCAATACATATTCCAGGTATATGCTAGTGGCAAGGGGAACTCTGCAGGGGAATCTACTAGATTCCATATTCTACAGCAGTTTGGGACAGGTGTGTCCGGGACAAGAGTCCCACTGCCAATAGGGGTACCTATACTGGTAACACCTTAAGGTCTGGTTCTCCCTTATTTGTCTTTTTTTTTTTTCCCCGGATTTGGATTCTGCCACATCTTTTGCGAAGAATCCGTAAGGTGGTAACACTGATATTAGTGTTGGCCGGATTAGCCCAGGGGGGCTTGGTACACAGACATAGCGAGTCTTGCGGGGGAGTTTCTCCTTTGACACGCCCAGTCCAGCGGGACCTGATGGTCTTGAGTCCTGTATCTCAGCACTGTTGAGCCCCTGGAAACAAGCTTCGGGGAACTTCAATTACAGGACTTGAAAATATTTTTTTTGCCTGAGGTGAAGCCAGAAAGTAGCACTCGCAGAAATATGTGGGTGGGAGATTTCCTTTTTCTTTCTCCAATCGGTAGAGGAAAGGAGTTTGGCCTTAAGTATCGTTAAGCGTCAGAGTTCGTTCATATCCATTTTTTACCCAGGGTCTGCTGTTTCTCACTCCTTGTTTCATACCTCATACAGCATGTAACTTGGACAGTCCTGCCTGTCAGGCCATTCTTGTGTCCTTGGGACTTAATTGATCTTGACTGTCCTTGCAGAGGCCACTTTTTTAACCAATTGGGGGATTCTGTTGGTCCTTATCTCAGAAGGTGGCTTCTTTGGTTGCTATCACTTCACAAAGTGGAGTGTCAGAGTTGGCGGCTCTTTCATGCAAGGAGCCGTTCTTGGTCTCACATCATAAGTGGATGTTGCGTCCTCATCCATTATTGCCTTAAAGTGGAGTTCCACCCACTTTTATAACTCTTTACCATCCCTCACTAAACTGTGCACTGTAAACTAATTGTATATATTTTTTATTTTTTTTCTCAGCACCTACTGTATATCTGCTGTATTCATTTTTCACTTCCTCCTCCCTGGCCGCGGCCCATCGCGTCATTTCCTGTTTGCAATGCCTTCTGGGAAGGGGCGGCAACTTCCTCTGACACTGCCGTTGCTATGGAAACCTGACCTGAAACCTATTACACTGCTTGTGCTGCACTGAGCATGTGCGAGATCTGCAAGGATGAGATCCAGGAAGAAATACAGTCTGGCTTCAGATGCCCACACTTAAGATGGCCACGGCCTGCTGTAAGTTTATAAAATAATAAACTACTGCTATAAACTAACAAAACAGACCTTAGTTTACAGACTAACTTTACTAGAATACATTAAGCTTGTGTATTATAGGGGTATTTTTATTTAAAAAGTATAATTTTGGCCGGAACACCACTTTAAGTGTTTTCTAGTTTCACTTGAATCAGGACAGTGTCTTCCTTTTTCTTTTATTTTTCTCCTAATCCACAGTTGGCAGGAGAAAGATCACTACCTACTCTAGAGGTAGTTCAGACGCTCAGGATCTACTTGAGTTGTTGGCACAAGTCAGAAATCCTGGTTTGTGCTGCCAGAAGAGCCCAGGGCAGGCGTGGCATCCAGGTCAAATACTTAGCAGTGGATCTGCCAGTTTATTAATGATGCCTACGGTTTAAATGGCAAAAAAACCTTTTTTTTCTTCTGGGGAGAGATTCTCTACCAGGTGTGGCAGTATCTTGGGCCATCCATCATTGGGTGTCAGTGGCCCAGGTGTACAACACCACTATTTTGGTCTTTTTTGTTTATACATCTACAGGGTTTTTACCAGGTCAATGTCAATCGCGTAGAAGATACTGCCTTTTGGCCTCAGCGTATTCCAAATAGCAGAGTAGGTCCTTCTTTGGTGGCAGTTTCTATAATAGTGTCTCCCTACTGCTCAGGGGCATTGCTTTGGGACATCCCAGATAGTAATTACTATAGCTGCTCTGTGTCCCATGATGTACGATATAGAAAATAAGATTTTTTTTTTTCCTACAGCTTACCTGTAAAATCCTTTTTCTTGGAGTACATCACGGGACACAGAGGTCCCGCCCCTCTTTTGGGAATTGCTTGCTACAAAACTGAGGTACTTCCTGTATGGGAGGGGTTATATAGAGGGGGGACTTCCTGTCTTTTGGGTGTGCCAGTGTCCATTCACCTATATCCCTATATACGCTTATTGGGATTTTTTTTTTTTTACCGAAAATTTGTGGCAGAATATATTGGCCTAAACTTATGAAGAAATTAGATTTTTTTTTCTTTTATTGGATGTGCTTTAGAGCAGAAAGTGATCAAATACCACAAAAAGAAAGCTCTATTTGTGGGGAAGAAAAGGACATCAATTTTATGTTCAGCGTCGCACAACCGCGCAATTGTCAGTTAAAGTAACGCAGTGCCGTATCACAAAAAATGGCCTGGTCATGAAGGGGGGGGGGGGGGGTAAACCTTCCGGAGGTCAAGTGGTTAAAAATCAACAGTCTTACTGGCTGAAAAAAAAAAAAAGCGCGCATAAAAAGAAAACGAATGCAGCCATCATATCTAAGAATTGATGAGCTGGCTGCAGTATAATAAATGTTTTGTTTCTGGGTTTAATATTGCTTTAAAGTAGACCTTTCGTCAACTTTCTTCTTTTTTTTTTTTTTTTTCTTTTTTCTTTTTCTTTTACACATCTACATGAATACATTTCTAACGTGTCGCAATATACAGCAACGCTATCATAATTTTTTATTTTTTTTTTCCCCAACCTCTAGGTTTTTATCAGTAAATTGCTATCCTTGAGTTCCAGTCCAGTGACTCCTGGAAAAGCTGTCTGCTTAAAATTCCCTCAAAAAGCTTTACAAATTAAAGCCAATGCTGATGTTTTGAAATTCACATTACTGCATCCTAACCCCTTTCTTTACTCGCCTGTAATACCCCTTCATCACCATGCCAGTTTTCACTGCGGTGTTAGTTTGATGGACAATAACAAAGTCATGCAATGCTTTTTTAGTGGTATTTAACCCCTTCCTCGAACGCACACATGTTTTTTCTTTTTTTTTTTCCGTGGGGCCACATATATGCGTATCTCCCTTTTTGTGCTGGGAGCGCGCTCCCAACACAGAGACTGTGCTCCCACCGACGCTCTCTAAGGCTGCATTCACACTTCAGCGTTTTAACCACTTCAGCCCCAGAAGATTTGGCTGCTCAATGACCAGGCCATTTTTGCCATACGGTACTAGGTCGATTTAACTGACAATTGCGTGGTCCTGCGATGTTGTACCCAAACAAAATTGACGTCCTTTTTTCCCCACAAATAGAGCTTTCTTTTGGTGGTATTTGATCACCTCTGTGTTTTTTTTGGGGTTTTTTTGTTTTTGTTTTTGTTTTGTTTTTTGCGCTATAAACAAAAGAAGAGCGACAATTTTGAAAAAAAAATATCTTTTACTTTTTGCTATAATAAATACCCCAAAATTTAAATTAAACAAAAAAACATTTTTTCCTCAGTTTAGGCCGATATGTATTCTTCTACATATTTTTTGGTAAAAAAAAAAAGCGCAATAAGCGTATATTGATTGGTTTTCGCAAAAGTTAGAGCGTCTAAAAATAGGGGATAGATTTATGGCATTTTTATTATTTATTTTTATTTTATTTTTTACTAGTAATGACGGTGATCTGCAATTTCTATCATGACTGCGATATTGCGGCGGACAAATTGGACCACTTTGACACATTTTTTGAGACCATTGATAATTATACAGCGATCAGTGCTATAAAAATGCCCTGATTACTGATTCGGATGGTGCTATTGCCCGCAATAGCTGCCCATTTTGCATGCGATTTTTGACACGCCAAATCGGCCCAATGTGAACGTGGGCTAAGGTCTGGAGACTGGCTAGGCCACTCCATGACCTTAATTTGCTTATTCTTGAGCCGATCCTTTGTTGCATTGGCGGTATGTTTTGGGTCATTGTCATGCTGAAAGACCCATCCACTACTCATCTTCAGTGTTCTGGCTGAGGGAAGAAGGTTCTCATTCAGTTTTTTACATTACATGGCCTCGTCCATTGGCCCCTCAATGCGGCAAAGTCATCCTGTACCTTTTTATCAGAGAAACAGCCCCAAAGCATAATGTTTCCACCTCCATGCTTGACTGTAGGGATGGTGTTCTTAGGGTCATAGTCGGCATTTTTCTTCCTCCAAAGACGACAAGTCGAGTTAATGCCAAAGAGCTCAATTTTGATCTCATCTGACCACAGCATTTGTTCCCAATCCTTCTCTGAATTATTTAGATGTTCATTAGCAAATTTCAGATGGGCCCGTACATGTGTCTTCTTGAGAAGGTGGACCTTTCGGGCACTGCAGGATGTCAATCCATGGCGGTGTATTGTGTTACCAATGGTTTGTTTGGTGACTGTGGTCCCAACTGCCTTGAGATCATTCACAAGCTCCACCCATGTAGTTCTGGGCTGATCCCTCACTTTTCTCATGATCATCCTTCCCCCAAGAGGTAAAATCTTGCATGGAGCTCCAGACCGAGGACGATTGATGGTTATTTTGTATTTCTTCTATTTGCGAATAACTGCTCCAACAGTTGTCTCCTCCTCACCAAGCCTCTCACTGATGGTCTTGTAGCCCATTCCAGCCTTGTGCAGATCTACAATCTTGTCCCTGACATCCTTTTTGACAGCTCTTTGGTCTTGCCCATGATAGTGATTTATGAATGGAAGAAAGATTCTGTGGACAGGTGTCCTTTTTTTTTTTTTTTTTAAATTAATTTATTTTTATTAGGGCTGAAACAACTAATCGATTAATCGACAACTAATCGATTATGAAATTAATCGATTACTATTTTCATAATCAATTAATCGGCCAGTAACATAATGGGGTTAAGAAAAACTAAAACGAGCCCTACAGTACAAAGAGCAAATAATCGCTACTGTAAATGTTACTTCCACAGTTCTACAGTAAAAAAATGAACCCCTTAGGCCCCTTTCACACTGGGGCGATGGGGGCGTCGGCGGTACAACAGCGCTATTTTTAGCGCTGCTGTACCGTCGTTCTAGCAGCGGTATTCGGCCGCTAGCGGTGCGGTTTTAACCCCCCGCTGGCGGCCGAAAAAGGGTTAAATCCCTCGTACAGCGCGGCTATAGCCGCAGTATTACAGCGGTATAGCCGCGCTGTCCCATTGATTTCAATGGGCAGGAGCGGGGAAGGAACGGTGAATACACCGCTCCTTCCCCGCTCCAAAGAAGCGGTTTGCAGGACTCTTTTTCACCGTCCTGCCACCGCAGCGCTTCAGTGTGAAAGCCCTCGGGCTTTCACACTGAACAAACAGCGGCAGCTGTTTAGGGGCGGTTTTCAGGCGGTATTTTTAGCGCAATACCGCCTGAAAACCACCCCAGTGTGAAAGGGGTCTTACAGTAGTGATTATCTGCTTTTTTTTTGTACTATAAAGGGCTAATTTTAGTTTTTTTTAACCCCATTATGTTACTAAACGTCTTAGACCTGGTTGCACTACAGTTCATTTACATGATTTCCTATGGGACCCGTTCACATCTATGCTTTTTTTTTAGCCGCTGCGTATTTGGAAAGGGTCAGGGACTTTTTTTTAACGCAAAATGGTGCTTTTTTTGGTTCAATATAATTTAATGGGGAAGCTGCAGAAAAGCATGTAATGCGTTTTTGCAGAAATTTGTGTTTTTTAATCTGCCCAACAACAAGTTGGCCAAAAAAAATGCAAAAATGCAAATCGCAGCAAAATCACATGTGCAAAAATCAAAATGCACAGCAAAAAGCACTGCAGAAATAGACCAAAAGCAAACTGCATTAGGTGTGTACCGAGCCTTATGCTGGCCACACGGTCACTCAATTTTCAGACGAGAATATTCATACGAAAAATCTTTGTACATTCGCTGAATGAAAGAATGTTTGAAATTTTTACATGAAGGAAAATCACATACACCATCGGAAAATTCCTTTGACCAAGAAGTTTTCTATTATTTCCAAATTGTCACCATGGTTGAAAATGAACATCGATTTGACCCCACTAACGATTAGAAAATCGAACTAAAGTTCTTAAAATGCCATTTTTTTTTTTTTTTTTTTTTTTTTTTTTTTTTTTTTTTAAGGAAGACATTGTTTTTTAAATAAAAAAAAATTGATCTCCGAGTCTGATGATATTTACCAGATTCACCCTTTAATAGTATATATCCTCCAATAGCATATACAGTATATCTCTCCTCTAATAGTATATACAGTACATCTCCTCTAATAGTATATCTCTTCTGTTTGTTATTCTCAGAGTGGATTAGATATTTTTCTCCCTAACCATATGGTTATTTACATTTACCACTGCATAGAGATATTTAAGAATAAATTGCTTTTTTTTTAAACTTTACATATTAACTAAATTATACACCACACTTTTTTTTTTTAAAGCTTATTAACCGATTAATCGAAACAATAATCGGCCAACTAATCGATTATGAAAATAATCGTTAGTTGCAGCCCTAATTTTTATACACGTAATGAGTTGTTTGGTCAATTTAAGAAGGTGCTCCTATATGTGTTCCACGTGAGAACATACTGTCCGTGGGAGTCAAAATTATTGTTGGTTGATAGGAGATCAAATACTTATTTTACTCACTGAACTGCAACTCAATTTATAACACTTGTGTTATGTGTTTTTTTTTTTTTTTTTGGTTGATGTTCTGTCTATCATTTAAATTACACCTATGATAACAATTATAGACCCTTTATTTCTTTTAAGTGGGCAAACTTACAAAATCTACTGGGGATCAAATTAATTAACGTATATACTCGAGTATAAGTCGTTCCGAGTATAAGTCGAGGCCCAATATTAACACAAAAAATGGGAAAAACTTATTGACCCGAGTATAAGACGAGGGTGAGAAATTCACAGCTACTGTAAGTGGAAAAGAGGGTCAACAATGCCCATTTGCATGCCTCACTGCAGCCATAGGTCCCCCAAACTTCAAACTCGGTAGTTAAGGGTTCCTAGATGCCCCCTAGCGGCAGCCACAATTTGGGGTCTCTGAACCCAAAGTGTCCCGAAATGACATTGCTGCAGATGGACACAGTTGACCGACTTTGGGGCCCCGTATCTCGGGGCCACTTAGTGGTAGGAACCCCAAATTTGGTGTGCAAACCCAGTGGAACTAGCATCCTAAAATATCCAAAGCTGGGATTTCTAGCACCAAGTGGCCCTGAGATATGGGGCCCCAAAATCAGTTCAGAAAATGTTAAGCACTTTTCTGCAGCAGAGAATGACATTTTCCGAACCTAATTTGGGGCCCCGTATCTTGGGGCCAATTGGTGATAGGAACCCCAGCTTTGGATATGTTATGGTACCAGTTCCAGTGGGTTTACACACCAAATTTGGGGTTCCTAGCACCAAGTAGCCCTGAGATACGGGGCCCCAAAGTCGGTTCGGAAAATGAAATTTTTTGCTGCAGAAAAATGCTTGACTCGAGTATAAGTCGAGGGGGGCACTTTCAGCACAAAAAAAGTGCTGAAAAACTCGACTTATACTCGAGTGTATACGGTATTTTCCCCACTGTATAACATATTTTTGTTATTTTAGTTAAAAATAAAAAATAAAAATTCCTTTTAGAATCACTTTAGAAGGACATTGTGTTCCAAAAAAACATCCCCTTAGGGACCAAATTTCAGCTTGTAAAATATTTTTAGTGAGTAAAAATCAGTTTAGATTAGTAGCTGTGCAAGGGCATGTTGCTCTTCGATCTATTGCCAGGGAGGATCCGGTAAGGGTGTTTGGGACCACGCGGGCCTGTCTGGTGCTGGCACCGAAAGGGTGAGAAGAGGGCCTCTGGAAGGGCTACATTTTTGATGCAGGAATGTACAGCGTGATTGCAGACATTTTATAGCCGCATACCTATACAGCTATAGCTAAAGAATGTCTCTGCCCTGATATAAACATTCAGGAGACAAGACAGGCCTCACCATAACTTCTCTTATTGTACAGTTATTGTAGATACAGACTTTCAATAGGGTACTATGAACCATACCGCTCTGATGTCCCTTTGGGCCAAAAGTAGGCACTATCTCACAAATTTCAGCCATTAAAGCAAAATTTTAAGGAGTTGTAAACCCTCAAGGTTTTTTTTTTTTCTTACCTGAACACGATCGTTCCAGCGGCTCCAGCTGCAGTTTTCGTACGTCATTGGATAGATTGATGGCAAAAACCTTCTGTGCTGCAGCTGCCCCCCCTCATTGGATAGCCATTGGCTCCCGCTGCTGTCAATTTAAATCCAGTGACCCAGGGGGCGGGGCCGAGTCCTGCTGTCTGTGTCAATGAATGCAGCAGCGGGACTCGGGAGCGTGTCTGCCCGTGTGCCCCCAGAGAATGTGGGTCTGCGTGGGGACACCCGATGAAGAGGAGGAGCCAGGAGCGCCGACAGGGCATCCCAGAAGAGGAGGATCGGGGCTGCTCCGTGCAAAATCTTTGCACAGTGCAGGTAAGTATAACATGTTTAACCCCTTCAGATCCGCGCTATAGCCGAATGACAGCTACAGCGCGGATCTACTTTGCCGGCAGGCCGTCAATAGACTTCCTCCCCTATGCATGCTCCCCCCGCGCGCTGTGATCACCGAGTCAATGAGACTCGGGTGATCGCAGATCGGAGTAAGGGGTCGAAGGGAAACAGAAGATCGGTAATCCTTTTTAATATCTTCTCACGCTGACAGCGTGAGGAGAAAAAAAAGCCGATCATCGGCTTTTGTTGAAGGGACATCGGTCCCGAAGAGGAAGAGGCACAGCCGCCTCATCTGTGCCCACCAGTACCGCCTGCCAGTGCCCACAGTGCCACACCAGTACATAACAGTGGAGAAAAATTACCTGTTTGCAAAATTTATTATATATAATTTTTTTTATTTTTTTTTTATTATTATTATTATTTTTTCTTTTTTTAAAAAAAAAATATATTTATTTTATTTAGTTTTATTTTTTGTAAAAAAAAACCCCAGAGGTGATCAAAAACCTCCAAAAGAAAGCTCTATTTGTTGGAAAAAAATGATAAAAATTTTATTTGGGTACAGTGTTGTATGACCGCGCAATTGTCGTTGCTGAAAATTGGTATGGGCAGGAGGGGGGTTTAGGTGCCCAGTAAGCAAGTGGTTAAAAAAAAAAAAAAAAACCCTTTAAACTCCGCTATATTTTTGTAGTTACATGGACCCCCAGGAGGTTTCTGCCGTAATTTGCTGGATGCACTGCATACAGTATATGGGAGACTTGCCTGTCAAACCATGGCCCCCCAGTGATACGCTGTGCTTCTGCTGGTCGGGGGGCCCATCCATCTTTTCCTGGTTTACCTTCCGGGTTTGCTTTCAGCAGAGCACTCTGCTAATGCAATTGCTCCAGAGCTTGGTAAATGAGGTGAAGCTTCACTTTGCAAACAATACCCAATCACATGCAAGGAAAAAAAATATGCATTTTTTTTCTTGCACATGATTTGGATGATGGAAGTCAGCAGAGCTTCTGCTCATTTACTAAGCTCTGTAGCAACTGCACTTTGCAAAGTGCAGAGTCTATTTGCCTATAGTAGAGCTACATGATTAATCCTTAAAAAAAAATCGCAATCTCGATTTAACCCCATTCCCGATCATAACCACTTACCGTCCGGCTCCTGTACATATACGTTGGCAGTTTGAAGATGGATATCTCGGTAACGGCAAAAGCTGCTGCCACAATCGATTTAATCGGCCAGTAACATAATGGGGTTAAAAAAAATTTCAAATGAGCCCTTTATAGTACAAAAAGAGCAAATAATCGCTGCTGTAAATATTACTTTCACAGTTCTACAGTAAAAAAAAAATGAACCCCTTATAGTGATTATCTGCTTTTTTGTACTATAAAGGGCTAATTTGAGGTTTTTTTTAACCCCATTATGTTACTAAACGTCTTAGACCTGGTTCACATCTATGTGTTTTCTGGTGCTTTTTGCAGAAACGCACTACAGTTCATTTACATGGTTTCCTATGGGACAAGTTCTGCTTTTTTCAGCCGCTGCGTATTTGGAAAGGGTCAGGGACTTTTTTTTTTTTTTTAACGCAAAACGGTGCTTCTTTGGTTCAATATACAATAATGGAGAAGCTGCAGAAACGCATGTAATGTGTTTTTGCAGCAATTTGTGTTTTTTTAATTTTCCCAACAACAATTTTGGCCAAAAAAACGCAAATCACAGCTAAATCACGTGCACAAAAATCAAAACGCACTGCAGAAACACATCAAAAGCAAACTGCATAGGTGTGTACCGAGCCTTATGCTGGCCACACGGATCAATTTTCAGACGAGAATATTCAGACGAAACATCTTTGTACATTCCCTGAATCAAAGAATGTTGTTTGAAATTTTCACTTGTTTTAACATTCTGTTTTTTAAAATGAATGTCATTTCTAGAGCTGCACGATTCTGGCTAAAATTACGATTTTTTTTGCTTAGAATAAAAAGATCACGATTCTCGCGACGTAAAAGCTTTCATGTTATACAAAAAAAAAAAAAAAAAAATGGGCCAACTTTACTAGTTAGATTTTTTTTTTAAATTCCAAAAAAATTGCATTTGAAAGACCGCTGCGCAAATACAGTGTGACATAAAATATTGTAACAACCACCATTTTATTCTCTAGGGTGTCTACTAAAAAATGTATATGTTTGGGGGGTTGTAAGTAATTTTGTAGCAAAAAAAAAAATGATTTTAACTTGAAACCAACAAATGTCAGAAAAGGGTTTAGTGTTTAAAGCGGAGCGCCGCTGCAGCTGCTGACTTTTAAAACATGGACACTTACCTGTCCAGGGCGCCCGCGATGTCGGCACCCGAGGCCGAAACGTCTCTCCGTCCTCGGGTGCTGCCGCATCCATCTTCGGTAAGGGAATCAGGAAGTGAAGCCGTGCGGCTTCACTTCCCGGTTCCCTACTGCGCATGCGCGAGTCGCGCAGCGCAATACGGATGGTCCCTGCTGCCTCTGGGACCCGTGTGTTTCCCAGCAGGCAGCGGGGAGGGAGCAGGAAGTGGCGTAAATACCCGCAGATTCTGCGGCTATCTATGCCGGAAGTGGGTACAGATACCTGTAATATACAGGTATCTGTACCCCCCTCCCCCCTGAAAGGTGCCAACTGTGTCACCGGAGGGGGGGAGGAATCTGATGAGTGGAAGTTCCACTTTTGGGTGGAACTCCACTTTAAGTGGTTTAACTTTTTTCACTTACACAGGAAGTCTATTCCATTGAAAAATTGTTACAATGTTTATACTCAAGTTCAACTGATAAAGAATGTTTTGTTTCTTGGCAGACTGCCGGTTTTTCTCTTCCTTTCTTTTAAGGGCTGTGGCTTCAGAAGAGCAGAGAGAATTCTTTGCATAGAAAGAATTGTGAAACACTTTAGTCAAGATCGTGATAACGATTCTTGAAGATTAATTGTGCAGCTCTAGTAATTTCTGAACGAAAACCACATACACTGTCTGAAAATTCCTTTGCCCAAGAAGTTTTCAATTTCCAAATTTTCCCGTCACTGTGGTTGAAAATGAACGTCGATTTGACCCCACTAACAATAAGAAAATCGAACGAACGTTCTTAAAATGACTTTTTTTTTTTTTTTTTTTTTTTTTTTTTTGAAGGAAGGAAGACATTGTTTTTGTAAATAAAATAAAAAAATTGATCTCCTGAGTTTGATAATATTTACCAGATTCACCCTTTAACCACTTCCGGACCGCTCACTGTATATATACGTCATTTTTTTGAAGATGGATATCTCGGTAACGGCAGCAGCTGCTGCCACAACCGAGGTATCCATCTTTTCAGTGAGCGGTTCCGTACATGATAATGGTGGTCTCTGCGGCGGGTTCGCCGCGAGATCAACGTTATCGGCGGCGGGAGAGGTGCCTCCCGCCGCTCTCCCGCACCCTCCGCCGCTTACCGGAGCCGTCGGTAGCGGCGGAGGAGATCGGGTCCTTTCCCTGCTGAGGTATGGAGACGAGTGAGGCTAAGGTGGCCCCCACCCGTCTCCATACCATGTGACGGCCGGAGCGACGTCATTACGACGGCTCCGCCCACTTCTCTTAAAGGCACAATTATTTTTGTGTCATTTTTTTTAAACTACTTTCTTTTTTTTTTTTTTTTTTTTTTTTTTTTTGCATTTTAGTCTAAATATGAGATCTGAGGACTTTTTGACCCCAGATCTCATATTTAAGAGGACCTGTCCTGCTTTTTTCTATTACAAGGGATGTTTACATTCCTTGTAATAGGAATAAAAGTGATCCAAATTTTTTTTTTTTTTAAAAACAGTGAAAAAATAAATTTAAAATTTTTTTTTTTTTTTTTTTTATTATTATTTATTTTACTTTATTTTAAGCGCCCTGTCCCGACGAGCTCGCGCGCAGAAGCGAACGCATACGTGAGTAGCGCCCGCATATGAAAACGGTGGTCAAACCACACATGTGAGGTATCGCCGCGACCGGTAGAGTGAGAGCAATAATTCTAGCCCTAGACCTCCTCTGTAACGCAAAACATGCAATCTGTAGAATTTTTTAAACGTCGCCTATGGAGATTTTTAAGGGTAAAAGTTTGACGCTATTCCACGAGCGGGCGCAATTTTGAAGCGTGACATGATGGGTATCAATTTACTTGGCGTAACATTATATTTCACAATATAAAAAAAAATTGGGCTAACTTTACTCTTGTCTTATTTTTTTTTTTTTTCAAAAAAGTGAATTTTTTCCAAAAAAAGTGCGCTTAGAAGACCGCTGCGCAAATACGGTGCAAAAAAAGTATTGCAATGACCGCCATTTTATTCTCTAGGGTGTTAGAAAAAAAACAATATATAATGTTTGGGGGTTCTAAGTAATTTTCTAGCAAAAAAACCTGTTTTAAACTTGTAAACGCCTAAAATCCAAAACGAGGCTGGTCTTAAAGTGGTTAATAGTATATACAGTATATCTCTCCTCTAATAGTGTATACAGTATATCTCTTCTCTAATAGTGTATACAGTATATCTCTTCTCTAATAGTGTATACAGTATATCTCTTTCTGTTATTCTCAGAGTGGATTAGATATTTTGCTCTCTAATCATATAGTTGGTTATTTATATTTACCGCTGCATAGAGATGTTTAAGAATAAATTGCCTTTTTTTTTTTTTTAAACTTTACATATTAACTAAATTATACACCACACTTTTTTTTTTTTTTTAAGGTTATTAACCGATTAATCGAAACAATAATCGACCAACTAATCGATTTATGAAAATAATCGTTAGTTGCAGCCCTACTGTACACTTTGTAATAGGGCTCAGCTATATTTGCTCATTACAGGCTGTGGTTCCTGCTTAGTAGTGCTTGTACTTTAATCTTCCCCCTTTACTTACTAAAAGCCTACCAACAGAGTCTGAGGGAAACACTAGAATATCTGCAGTTAACAATTATGTGAAACGCCCACGATGCTCATGCTAGCCAAAAACCACGTGTGTTTTTTTTTTTTTTTTTTTTTTTTTTTATCCTTTAACTTTTTCTGAAGGAAGAAATCTGGGCACATGCAGTTCACAGATCCTCTTTATACCATCTTTATTGAAAGTGATATTAAAAGCAAATGTTAGAAAAACAAACATGTCATATTTGCCCTCCTCTGGGCAGTTGGTTTTGCACAGAGCAGACCCGACCCTCCTCTTCTCGGGTTCCCCCCCCACCGGTGCTCCTGCCTGCCTCTCTCCTGCCAAGTGCCCCCATAGCAAACATCTTTCTATGGGGGCACCTGAGCAGGATTACTCGTGAGCTGCTGCTCTGTGTGTCAAATTACACATTCGGTATTCTGACAGATTACAATAGTTAGCAGGGGAGATGCGTTCTTTATGAAAAAAATGTTCCTAAGTTCTACTTACCCTCTTCATGCTCTAGCACTGGTGGATCTCTTGGAGCAGGAATGACATTTGCACCATGCTGTCAATTTCCTGAGAGCCCAACCTGTTATTGACTCCCAAACACTCCCCCCAACCAGAGGCATGCATTATCACGCAGACTGGGCTTGTAGTACTCCAGGCATGCATATAATAGAGTACCATGAACCCAGAGTTCAGAAGAAGAGGAAGGACCCGTAATGCCACCAGACTGCTCCTAAATAAAGGTCTTCCTTGGAGTTTCTTTTTAAACAGATAGTGAGCCTTTGGAACATACAGCCCCGTGTGCTAACCTCGTCCCCGCACTGAAAATCTGACATCAATAGTAGACTCGAACCCCTCTAGATCCCTTACACACCCCGTAGGATCCACCTGCCAGCAGCACCATTGGGTAGCACTTGTCCAAACTGAGTATTTCTCCGGTATTGTACATTAGTGTGCTTCCTGCCGTAGAGTACAACAGAATCCCCAGCTCCCGGTTTTAGGTCAAGTTGGCCTTTTTTATTCATGTTTTGTACAAAAAACGCATTGTGACATTTCAGCAATATTTCAGCAATATAGAATAAAAACAATCAAAAAAATAATATTGCGCCGATCCCAAAAATTTATATAGAGAGCTGCCAACACAACAATCAGACAAATTGTAAATGAAAAATAAGGAACAAAGTGTGGCGCTGAAACAGACTTGTTCCTTATTGGGCCGGACCCACCAGAATAACAATCTGAGGGCCAAATATAGCCCAATAAGGTGTTTAATGAAAAATGGGACTTTCTCAAATCCTGCATATGGAAATTAATGGGAAGAAAGTGAATCAGCAGGGTGGTCACCCTTATAATCCCACGTATCAGGTGTATACTAAATAAGATCCGATCGGGAACAACCAGATGGGAAATTGGTTGCATTACCCCCAAAGGAATATCACTATGAGGTTCAGTAAGTGTGATAATCAAACGTAAAAAGAAGAAGAACAAAGAAAACATGGTGCTTAGACTACATCCGGTATATGGAACCCTGAAATTTGTGGATCCACATCTATTGTACTGATGAGCAAATGTGTTTGCCTGCTCGTAACAGGCAACATACATGTGCGTATATATTAAGTCAATATGTGCAAAAATAAACAAAACTTATCTCAATGTAAGTGCAACTATATGTATAAATAAAGTCCATACATAAACTCAATTGAAAATCAGATGTGAGTCCAAATACTAGTCCTATGGAAGTACAACTAAAGACTTGGCCATTGGAGCTTCCCTTGGACAGCCAGGATGGTTCCCGTGTATTCGGATGGTCAGACTGTAACTGTAGATATGGGTAGGTAAAAAATACTCTTACCAGAGGTGGTGGACTCACCAGCCAGTGGCTTCGGAGTCAGGGCAAGCTTATGGCAGAACGAACAGCGGTAGTTGGAATGCTGCTTCATCCGCTAGTAGAGACACCAGAAGATGGATATCCTCACAGAACGTCCAGAATATGGAATAAAAACAGGCTGAGGAGAAGGAGGGTAAGAAGCACTGGATAAAACAATCATACAAAGGCATATAATATACACCAGGGTATGATTGCTATAAGGTACTAGAGAGGCATAGCAACTAGACCCCGGAGAGACAAAGTAGAGAAAACTAGTGGGGAGAGAAGACCAATGAAGGTACGTTCCAAGAGTTGAGGGCACCAAGAACTGGTTATTCAAGTAGTGGAGGTCATTTCTGATACCTGGTGCTACTTGGGTCTCCATAGACATTATGTCATAAAGGCATAGCGGCTAGACCCCGTGGATACAAAGTAGAGAAAACTAGTAGGGAGACGAGATCAATGAAGGTATGTTCCAAGAGTTGTGAGGGCACCAAGAACTGTTTTTTCAATTACGGAGGTCATCTCTAAATACCTAGTGCTTCCTGGGTCTCCATAGACATTGTCGTAAAGGATCTGTGCCCATTCCACAGTGGAGGCTGACGTAGAATAGGGGTTCCCAATCCCTGGGCCACGGACTGAGCCACACAGCAGGTGATGAGCGGCGACCATGGTCTGCGCAGGGCTATCACAGACCATGTGTGTCCTCTCTTGGCAGCTATGCCCGCCCGGCTGATAATGTCATCCTATCAGCAGAGCAGGAGGCGGGAGGACCTGCAGATGAAAATGGAGAGCTCCTGCTGATAGGATGACACCGGCTGTCGGATGAAGGAGCTGGGAGAGGACACACGGATTGTTAACAGCCTCTGCCCTGCAGGTAGGAATCCTGAGCAGGAGAGTCAGAGATTGATCTTAGAAAGGAAAGTAGAGGAAGGGGCGGACTGCAGGGGCACTGTAATGTAAAGAAGGGCTCCGATTACAGTGCAGTCCCCTTTATATCACAGTGCCCCCATTAAAGCAGTCCTACAGTTCCCTCATTTCCCCTTTACAGAGCAGTCCCTGTTACATTAATGTAAAGGGGGACTGTGATGTGAAGGATAACTGCGGACACTGTGGGACTGCTTTAAAGGGGGAACTGTGCTGTGAAAGGGGACTGTGGACAGATTTTGTGAATATCCTAACCCCGACCCTTCCACCACAACCGCCATCCTCCCCCAATTTTGACAAGTGGTTCTGCAATGTAGTCCACAGGGTAAACCTCGAAAGTACCTCCATATTTTTGTCTTTTTTATATTTAGTAAATTCCTTACCTGATAGGAAGTCATGTGACAGGATGGGTCCAAATTTCATCTTGTCTGCAGAATGAGAGGGTCCTTCTTGCAGTACCGTTGTCATGTCCTGTGATCTATTGGTTGTTATGGGGCGTACACACGGTCTGACTTTTCGACCGGACTGGTCTGACCGACGCAGACGGACCAAATCCGGCGAACAATCCGATCGTGTGTGGGCTTCAGCGGACCTTTCCAGTCGCAAATCTGATGGACTTTAGATTTGGAACATGTTTCAAATCTTTACGTCGGAACTCCGCCGGACCCAGTTCCTATCGAGAAATCCGCTCGTCTGTATGCTAGTCCGACGGACGAAAACCGACGCTAGGGCAGCTACTGGCTACTGGCTATCAACTTCCTTATTTTAGTCTGGTGTACGTCATCACGTACGAATCCGTCGGACTTTGGTGTGATCGTGTGTAGGCAAGTCCGGTGGTTAGAAAGTCCGTCGGACAGGCTGTCGGTCTTTTGTAGCTGAAAAGTCCGACCGTGTGTACACAGCATTAGAGCCCATCAACAGGCTGTTGACAGGGTCCTTAAGTCTTTGATGCCAGGAGCGCAGCTTCTGATTAGTACTATAAGAGGCGCCACGGATCATCGTGTGACAGTGGACTTGGGTAAGTAAAATTTGGTCTCGGAAACGGTTTTTTATATTGAGCAGTAAAGATTTGTTTAAGAGTCTACTTACACCACCACCACCATGAAAGTGGTGTCTCATCTTAATCATGCATTTTGGGAGGGATGCTGTAAATCACAGAAGTGGCTGAACAGAACCCATCTAGCTGCGTATTTAGCTGTGTGCCCGGAGTTCAGCTTTTAAGGAAAGGCCAAGTTTGTTTATTTCAGTAGTAGAGTTAAATATCTACAGCCCTGGCATCCATCATAATTGCATTATAATATCGGAACATTCTGTGCGCCATCTGTGTTCTTGTGCGCTCGGCTTTACTTTTACAATCTGTTTGTACCGGAGACAATACTTTCCAACCCCCTGAGGGTGGCTTCTTTATTATTTTTATATTTTTGCTGTGTCAGTCAGTGACGCTTCTGTGGTTTTATGTCTGATGTGCTTTTAATTGTTCTTGCCTTGCATGGGGCAGTTCATTTAATGCATGGAACAAAATGTTTTATTCTATCTAGAGTTCTGGGGGGGTGGGGGGGAGGAGAGTGAGTGCCAAGCTTTTACCAATCAAGTCCTAAATGTCTATTTTAAATGTTTCTTTTGGAAACTACACCAAATAACTCGGGTTCCGTGGGCTTTAGCCCAGTTTTCGCTTGGCTTATTTTAAAGGAAAGACTTGGTTTTGTTTCATATATGGGTCCGTTTTATCCCTGGAAAATATATATATATATATATATATATATATATATATATATATATATATATATATATATATATATATATATATATATATATATATATATTCAGTTGGAAGAATGCTCTCTACATTGGTGGCCAGTTGGAAGAAGGCCCCTTACATTGACAGCCAGTGGGAAGAAATGCCCCTTACATTTGCGGCCAGTGGGAAGAATGTCCCTTACATTATTATTATTCAGGATTTATATAGCGCCGACAGTTTACTCTGCGCTTTTACAACTTGAGGATAGACCGTACAACTACAATACACTTTAATACTGTAGGAACCAGGGAGCCCTGCTCATTAGAGCTTACAATCTAAGAGGAAGGGTCAAGAGATACAAGGGGTAATATCTGTAGTGGGTGGGTAGATGGAGAAAATAAATGGACAGTTGTTAGGTGAGGGCAGGATAGGCTTCTCTGAATAGATACGTTTTCAGCAATCGTCTGAAAGTAGACATAATAGGAGATAGTCTGACAGATTGGGGTAGAGCATTCCAGAGGATGGGAGAGGCTCGGGAGAAGTCCCGGGGGAGAGCATGGGATGAGGTGACAAGGGAACTAGAGAGAAGGAGGCCTTGGTAGGTGTGAAAGGATGATTAGGGTGTAGCTGGGGGCCAGGTTGTGGATGGCCTTTGTAAGTTATTGTTAGTATCTTGAATTTACCTTAATTAGTTGGTTCATTGGCAGCCAATGGAGGGATTGCAGAGAGGGGTAGCAGAAGCCGATCGGTTTGTAAGGTGCATGAGCCTGGCAGCAGCGTTCATGATGGACTGAAGGGGGGATAGTCTAGTTAAAGGTAAGCCAACGAGGAGGGAATTGCAGTAGTTGAGGGTAGAGATGACCAGGGAGTAGATTAGAAGCTTTGCGGTGTCATTGGTAAGAAAGGGGCATATCTTGGAGATGTTACGGAGGTTGAGGTGGCTGTCAGAAACCATGAATCAGACCGAGACAGAAGTACAGTAAAATCACACTTGTTTATTAAAAATAAAAAAGGTAAATAGAGTAAGCATAGTCAAATGCATAGCCAGAGTTCAGTAACCAGATCAGGTAATCAGCCAGGCCAGAAGTCAGGGATCCAAGTAGAGGAACAGTAAGCAGGATAAGGAGCCAGAAGGGATGTCGGCAAAGTAAGTCTTTAAACAGGAACGCAGGAGATGGTTTCTTGTGATGTGACCAAGGCGAAGGCAGGAATGAAGTGAGCTGGAGATCTTTAAGTAGGCGGGACTGACGAGCAGATCCACAACAGCTGGTTAACTGTTAAGAGAAATGAGAGCTGGCAATTAGCCGACAGCTGAACGGCCAGCTCAGAGAAGGAAGGGCTGAGCCAGCCCTGACAGTGGCAAGCTTTGAACAGCAATTGGATGTGGGGCCGAAAGGCTAGTTCAGAGTCCAGGATTACACCTAGGACCTTGGCATGGGGTACGAAATATGAGCTCGGTTTTACATAGGTTGAGTTCGAGGAAGAGATGTGACATCCAGGCTGACATGTCTGTTAGTAAGTTGGTGATGTGTGAGGAGACAGATGGAGTGAGCTGGGGGGGTGGAGAGATAGATAGATTTGGGTGTCGAGAGGTTCAAGAACAGAACCTTTCGGGACCCCGACAGAAAAAGGAAGAGGAGGAAGTAGAGTTGAAAGTGCGGTGGGATAGGTAGGATGAGAACCAGCGAAGAGTACAGTCACAGAGACCAAAGGTCATTGGCGGCGGGTGGGAAGAGTGCCCCTTACGTTGGCGGCGGGTGGGAAGAGTGCCCCTTACGTTGGCGGCGGGTGGGAAGAGTGCCCCTTACGTTGGCGGCGGGTGGGAAGAGTGCCCCTTACGTTGGCGGCGGGTGGGAAGAGTGCCCCTTACGTTGACAAATTTTCTAGCAAGTTTAAGGACGCAATGCAGATGAATAAAATCATTTATGGCAAGAGAAAATTCAGCAAGTGAGCATTTAAAATATTGGATTTTTCTGTCCTTATAACTGCAATTTTTTTTTAAGCTGATGACAGGTTCTCTTTAAGTCGCACATACTTTATTTATTTTATTTCTGATGAAGAGATCAAGTGCTTTCAGTTCAGCTCACGAGTTGCTGTTCCCACAATGTTGACCATTGTACTGTGCGTTGTTTTGTGTCATTTCACATTCTTGGCTGCCAAATAAGGATTTATTTCTTCTTTCTGGCACTTGTAAATGAAGCGCTCACAATTAAGTGGAACCGATTGTGATGATTGCCTATACATTAGCGGTGTCAGATGAAGTCTACAGTGTTTTATCCGCTTTGTCAGCACAGGAAAAACTTGTAGCATTTCGTGACTTCCCATTTATTTGATTTCACAATAGTCGTGGGAAGGGGGGCCGCTCTAGAGAAGGAGCTAAATCGGCGATTGACTCACATATGAAGGAGCCTGTATACCTGCCAAAGGATTTGTAAACTGATGTAGGTGAACGTATCGTTGTAGACGCCCAATCCAAGATATATACAGTATCTCACAAAAGTGAGTACACCCTCACATTTCTGTAAATATTTTATTAGAACTTTTCATGTGACAACACTGAAGAAATGACACTTTGCTACAATGTAAAATAGTGAGTGTACAGCTTGTATAACAGTGTATAATTAGCTGTCCCCTCAAAATAACTCAACACACAGCCATTAATGTCTAAACCACTGGCAACAAAAGTGAGTACACCCCTAAGTGAAAATGCCTAAATTGGGCCAATTGGCCATTTTCCTTCCCGGTGGCATGCGAGTCGTTAGTATTGCAAAATCTCAGGTGTGAATGGGGAGCAGGTGTGTTAAATTTGGTGTTATCGCTCTCACATACTTGTCACTGGAAGTTCAACATGGCACCTCATGGCAAAGAACTCTCTGAGGATCTGAAAAAAGAATTGTTTCTCTACATAAAGATGGCCTAGGCTATAAGGAGATTGCCAAGATCCTGAAACTGAGCTGCAGCACGGTGGACAAGACCATACAGCGGTTTAACAGGACAGGTTCCACTCAGAACAGGCCTCGCCATGGTTGACCAAAGAAGTTGAATACACGTGCTCAGCATCATATCCAGAGGTTGTCTTTGGGAAATAGACATATGAGTTCTGCCATCATTGCTGCGGAGGTTGAAGGGGTGGGGGGTCAGTCTGTCAGTGCTCAGACCATACGCCACACACTGCATCAAATTGGTCTGCATGGCTGTCGTCCCAGAAGGAAGCCTCTTTTAAACATGATATACAAAGCTTGCAAACAGTTTGCTGAAGACAAGCAGACTAAGGACTTGTATTACTGGAACCATGTCCTATGGTCTGATGAGACCAAGATAAACGTATTTGGTTCAGATTGTGCCAAGCATGTGTGGCGGCAACATGGTGAGGAGTACAAAGACAAGTGTGTCTTCCCTACAGTCAAGCATGGTGGTGGGAGTGTCATGGCCTGGAGCTGCATGAGTGTTGCCGACACTGGGGAGCTACAGATCATTGAGGGAACCATGAATGCCAACATGTACTGTGACATACTGAAGCAGAGCATGATCCCCTCCCTTCAGAGACTGGACCACAGGGCAGTATTCCAACATAACGGTCCCAAACACACCTCCAAGACAACCACTGCCTTGCTAAAGAAGCTGAGGATAAAGGTGATGGACTGGCCAGCATATCTCCAGAACTAAACCCTATTGAGCATCTGTGGGGCATTCTCAATCAGAAGGTGGGGGAGCACAAGGTCTCTAACATCCACCAGCTCCGTGATGTCATCATGGAGGAGTGGAAGAGGACTCCGGTGGCAACCTGTGAAGCTCTGGTGAACTCCATGCCCAAGAGGGTTAAGGCAGGGGTGAAAAATAATGGTGGCCACACAAAATATTGACACTTCAGGCCCAATTTGGACATTTTCACTTAGAGCCCTTTCACACTGGGGCGGTTTGCAGGCGCTATTGCGCTAATAATAGCGCCTGCAAACCGACTCGAAAGTGCCGCTGCTTTCATTCCAGTGTGAAAGCCCCGAGGGCTTTCACACTGGAGCGGTACGCTAGCAGGACGGGAAAAAAAGTTCTGCTAGCAGCATCTTCGGAGCGGTGAAGGAGCGGAGTGTATACCGCTCCTTCACCGCTCCTGCCCATTGAAATCACGGCTTTGCGGTGGTATTTAACCCTTTCTCGGACGCTAGCGGGGGGGGTAAAACCGCCCCGCTAGCGGCCGCATACCGACGGTAAAACGCCGCTAATAATAGCGGCGTTTTACCGCCGACGCCGCCCCAGTGTGAAAGGGCCCTTAGGGGTGTACTCACTTTTGTTGCCAGCGGTTTAGACATTAATGGCTGTGTGTTGAGTTATTTTGAGGGGACAGCAAATTTACACTGTTATACAAGCTGTACACTCACTACTTTACATTGTAGCAAAGTGTAATTTCTTCAGTGTTGTCACATGAAAAGATATAATAAATTATTTACAAAAATGTGAGGGGTGTACTCACTTTTGTGAGATACTCACTCTATAATAAAGATTTAATACAATTTTTATTTATAAAATCTCTCTTGACACACTCACACTCAGTATTGAACACGTCACCATTTTTCTAGGTAAATAATTATAATATTTCTAAAAAAGCTATTGACCTGAAATTTTCACCACATGTCAACAACCAATGGAATCCACTCATACAAAGACACCAAAACAAATAAGTTTAGAAATTAAGTTATATGTAATAAAATGGAATGACACGGGGAAAAAAGTTTTGAACACGTGAGGAAAGGGAGGTGCAAAAAGGCATGGAAAGCCAAGACACCAACTGAAATCTATCGGTAATTAGAAAGCAATCCTGCCCCTTGTCAGTGCAAATTAATATCAGCCGGTTCAGTCTCAACTGATGGCCTATAAAAAGGTGTCTCATTACCAAGGTGTAAAAGCAGAGTTCTCTCAAGACCTTTGCAACCTTATTGTTTCAAAACATACTGATGGCATTGGTTACAGAAGGATTCTAAACTTCTGAATGTTCCAGTGAGCACTGTTGGAGCCATAATCGGGAAGTGAAAAGAACATCATTTCACCATAAACTGGCCATGACCAGGTGCTCCTCGCAAGATTTCTTACAGAGGAGTATAAAGAATTATCAGAAGAGTTGTCCAAGAGCCAAGGACCACTTGTGGATGTAGAGAGCTTCAGAAATACCTGGAATTAGCAGGTACAATTGTTTTAAAGAAAACAATAAGTAATGCACTCAACCACCATGGCCTGTATGCACACTCACCATGCAAGACTCCATTGCTGAAGAAAAAGCATGTTGAAGCTTGTTTTAAAGTTTACTGCACAACTTTTAGATAAGCCTGTGAACTACTGGGAGAATATAGTCTGGTCAGATGAGACCAAAATGGAACTCTTTGGATGCCATAATACACACCATGTTTGGAGGTCAAATGGCACATCATCCCAAAAACGCCGCCATGCCAACAGTGAAGTTTGGAGGTGGAACATCATGGTGTGGGGCTGTTTTTCAGCATACGGTACTGGCAAACCTATATTGTTGAAGGAAGGATGAATGGAAAAATGTTTCAAGACATTCTTGATAAAAATCTGCTGCCATCTACCAGGATGATGAAGATGAAACGAGACATTTCAGCAAGACAATGATCCCAAACACAAAGCCAAGGAAACTCTTAATTGGTTTCAAAGAAAGGGAAAAAAAAATAAAGCTGCTAGAATGGCCCAGCCAATCACTTGACTTGAATCCAATAGAAAATCTATGGAAAGAACTAAAGATCAGAGTTCATAGAAGAGGCCAACGGAACCTTCAAGATTTGAAGACTGTACAAGAATGGGCCAAAATCACACCTGAGCAATGCATGCGACTAGTTTCTCCATACAGGAGGCGTCCTGAAGCTGTCATTTAACAAAGGATTTTGTACCAAGTATTAAATACATTTCAGTTAGCATGTTCAAAACTTTTTTTTTTCCCTGTGTCATTCCAATTTATTACACAAAACTTTAATTTCTGAACACATTTGTTTTGGTGTCTTTTGTATGTATGGATTGCATGGGTTGTTACTGACGTGGTGGAAATTTCATGTCAATAGCACCTTTTAGAAATCTTTTTACCTAGAAAAATGGTGACGTGTTCAATACTACTTTTACCCAATGCAAATATAAAATGTATATCTCAAACATGAACAACTTATCCAAGTTTTAACATGAACAACTTGAGGCCTAACCTCTCATGACACCACCACAGACTACGAGTGAGTCAGCCAGTCGTTTCCCTCTTGTCTGCCTGATCATCATTTACCACTAGAATCTGCATTCCCAGGAGGCCGTTATATGACGGCCTCCCCTGTGCACGCGCCCTGCAGGGTGCGCTGTGATCCCTGAGTCACTGAGACTCGGCTGATCACCGATCCGTGTAAGGGGCCGGTCCCGGCCCCTTACCATGTGATCAGCTGTCAGCCAATGACAGCTGATCACATGATGTAAACAAAACATCGCTAATAGTTTTTTCTTTTTTAGGGCTCTTTCACACGGGGCGGATCAGTGATGATCCGCCCCGTGAACATCCGCTTGCTCAGCGGGGATAGCTCCGCCGATCCCCGCTGAGCAGGAAGATGACAGGTGCATCGCTGCACACTGTGCAGCGACGGACCTGTCAGAGCGCTGCTCTCCCCTATGGCCGCTCACTGCCACCCATCACTGCCGCCTCATCAGCGTACATCAATGAAGGAGAAAAATTACCCGTTTTTAAATTTTTTTTTTATAACAAAATATAAAAAAATAAAAAAATCAGTTTTTTACATTTTTCTAACAAAGTAAAAACCGCAGAGGTGATCAAATACCACCAAAAGAAAGCTCTATTTGTGCTGAAAAAATGATAAAAATTTCATTTGGGTACAGTGTTGTATGACCGCGCAATTGTCATTCAAAGTGCGTCAGCGCTGAAAGCTGAAAATTGGTCTGGATAGGAGGAGGGGTTTAAGTGCCCTGTAAGCAAGAGGTTAATCCACTGTGGTAAAAAATATTTCAGAAGCGATTCTCCTGTGTTGGGGCCCATTCAAAAAGAACTGGCTGCAGTAATGCAGTGCTCTAATATACTGTAAAGCTTTTATGTGGTGCATGCCTTTCTGCAGTGCAACAAGCCCTATCGATTCACCTAGATCAGAAGGCCTCTTATCTTCTGATGGTAAACCTTTGCTGACATTCAAGTGCCGCCTTTACCAAATGCTGGAGGAATGTGGCTGCTGTGCCTGTGTCTCTGCATCATCCTCGTAAAGAGCTCACAGCTTCCTTAAACCAGCTTAGACGTTTGTTTAGGCCCCAGTTCTGTGCAGCATTACCAGCGTGCAACCCGGGAGAGGTCCAGGAAGTGGATGGGGGGGAGGCTTGGCTCTCAGGATAACTCTGCTATGGACAGATAAGGACTGCTGATCTTCCCTTTTTAGAGTCCACATTCTGCTCTCCACTGTAGATTAGATCAGGGATGTAGGAGTACATCATGGTGAAATATTAATCTGGATAGCCTGTTTGGAGCCAGCCTGTCATCCAAACCTCCCTGATAAGCCGCGTCCAATGTGTACCACGCTTCCGAGACAAGTGTCTGTTTATTCTTCACCCACAGTGGCTGAAGCCAGTACGCTTATTGTCCTCTTGTTTAGTTGTTGTGTATCTGTAACAGCCCCTCGTCCCACAAAGGTGCCCATAACTGTTGCTCAACCTAGTCAAGGCCTGCATGTATGGACTTATTACCGTCACCATTCAAGTCATTGGGAAGTAAAAAGCAATATGAAGGCCAGTGTTGATGGGCTTTTGGGCTTGTGTCGATGGCATCAATTTGTGATAGTTCGGAATCCATTGACAGGTGCATTTGATATTCAGTTGACCTCCCTCTGACTTGCATTTCACCTACTTCTGATTTGCATTTGACCTGCTTCAACCAGGTTTTGCAGTACTATTGACTTGTTTGGAAATGCAAAATCCGCTTCAAGCTAAATATTTTTTGACTTTAGGAGGGCTGGACTGTGGTCAGTTGGAGTAGAAAATGGCCCAGTGTCAGTGGGAGTAACAGTGTCTCAGGCTTAGTGGTCAGTGGGAGTAAAAAAAAAAATGATGGCACCCGTGGTTGGTAGGAGAAGTGGCGCCCCGTCGTTGGTGTCGGCGGTAGGAGAAGTGGCGCCCCGTCGTTGGTGTCGGCGGTAGGAGAAGTGGCGCCCCGTCGTTGGTGTCGGCGGTAGGAGAAGTGGCGCCCCGTCGTTGGTGTCGGCGGTAGGAGAAGTGGCGCCCCGTCGTTGGTGTCGGCGGTAGAAGTGGCGCCCCGTCGTTGGTGTCGGCGGTAGGAGAATTGGCGCCCCGTCGTTGGTGTCGGCGGGAGGAGTGGCGCCCCCGTCGTTGGTGTCGGCGGTAGGAGAAGTGGCGCCCCGTCGTTGGTGTCGGCGGTAGGAGAAGTGGCGCCCCGTAGTTGGTGTCGGCGGTAGGAGAAGTGGCGCCCCGTCGTTGGTGTCGGCGGTAGGAGAAGTGGCGCCCCGTCGTTGGTGTCGGCAGTAGGAGAAGTGGCGCCCCGTCGTTGGTGTCGGCGGTAGGAGAAGTGGCGCCCCGTCGTTGGTGTCGGCGGTAGGAGAAGTGGCGCCCCGTCGTTGGTGTCGGCGGTAGGAGAAGTGGCGCCCCGTCGTTGGTGTCGGCGGTAGGAGAAGTGGCGCCCCGTCGTTGGTGTTGGCGGTAGGAGAATTGGCGCCCCGTCGTTGGTGTTGGCGGTAGGAGAATTGGCGCCCCGTCGTTGGTGTCGGCGGGAGGAGTGGCGCCCCCGTCGTTGGTGTCGGCGGGAGGAGTGGCGCCCCCGTCGGTGTCGGCGGGAGGAGTGGCGCCCCCGTCGTTGGTGTCGGCGGGAGGAGTGGCGCCCCCGTCGTTGGTGTCGGCGGGAGGAGTGGCGCCCCCGTCGGTGTCGGCAGAAGGCGTGGCGCGCCCCCCCTTTTTTTTTTTTTTTTTTTTATCATCCCATGCTTTCCAGGGTAGAGGAGGGATTTGGGGTCTTATAGACCCCAGATGTCTCGATAAAGACCAGTCTTATTTCTAGCACAAGAGATCTTTACCTTTCTTGTTAGGATTAGGTGATCAAAAAAGAAATAAAATATAGGGACAGTGTAAAAAGAAATTATTTTTTTTTTAAAGCTCCCCTGTCCCCTTGTGCTCACACGAAGAAGCCAGCACTAGGTCGCACTCGCATATGTAAATGGTGTTCCCACTACATGTGAGAAATTGGTGCAAACATTATAGCGAGACTGTAGTTTGGCGCCATTCCAAGAGCATGTACAATTTTTAAACGTGACATGTTGGGTATCAATTTACTCGGGGTAACTCGGGATATAGATCGAGATAGAGAGATTATTGCGCCGTGTGAATTGGCGGTCTTTTTATAAGGGCCTGTAATTAAAGCAACAATCAGGTGACTAGCCTGAGACACACCACCACACCGGAGGAGTTCTGCCCGTCTGTTGACATTCCTCCCACACAACGTAGCACTTTGCTCCAATCCAAGCCATCAATCCCTGGGGGATGTGCCCACACACAGCTCCCACCAGTTCTTGTAAAATGCTGATAATAAAAGCGCAAACAGGAATAAGCCGCAGAGATCTGGGGAACATTGCCCCATGCGTGGCGGTCACTGATCCCTGCTTTGTGCAATGTATGTACACGATGGGAGGTGACAGACCGGGCAGCCTGCGTTGTGGTAATTTAAGCGCTGGCCTGGTTAGTGCTGGAAGTGCTCAGTAAGCTCAACTACAGAAATGTTTGATCACAAGCCAAGAGATTTTGTTTGTATGCAGCCTTGGATCTGTGTCATGCTATGAGAGCAATTGTGTGCATTCATGTTGGACCTAATACTATGCAACCTAATACAACAAACAAGGTCATGGTGGGTAGGAGGCGACTTTCCCTTCTGTTCTGCTACATAAGGGAACTAAAGTCTACATACAGTATTTGTAATTATCTTAAAGTAGGTGTAGAGGGTAAAAGTGTTTTTACCTGAATGCATTCTCTGCCTCCCTAAGTCTATTGGTTACGATTGTTTTATTGTTATGATGGGGGCCACTCTGCTGCTAGTTAGTGATAGATATACACATTATCTCACAAAAGTGAGTACACCCCTCACATTTTTGTAAATATTTATATCTTTTCTAGGGGACAACACTGAAGAAATGACACTTTGCTACAATGTAAAGTAGTGAGTGTACAGCTTGTATAACAGTGTACATTTGCTGTCCCCTCAAAATAACTCGACACACAGCCGTTAATGTCTAAACCGTTGGCAACAAAAGTGAGTACACCCCTAAGTGAAAATGTCCAAATTGGGCCCAAAGTGTCAATATTTTGTGTGTCCACCATTATTTTCCAGCACTGCCTTAACCCTCTTGGGCATGGAGTTCACCAGAGCTTCACAGGTTGTCACTGGAGTCCTCTTCCACTCCTCCATGATGACATCACAGAGCTGGTGGATGTTAGAGACCTTGCGTTCCTCCACCTTCCGTTGGAGGATGCCTCACAGATGCTCAGTAGGGATTAGGTCTGGAGACATGCTTGGCCAGTCCATCACCTTTACCCTTGGCTTCTTTAGCAAGGCAGTGGTCGTCTTGGAGGTGTTTGGGGTCCTTTATAATCTTGGAATACTGCCCTGTGGCCCAGTCTCCGAAGGGAGGGGATCATGCTCTGCTTCAGTATATCACAGTACATGTTGGCATTCATGGTTCCCTCAATGAACTGTAGCTCCCCAGTGCTGGAAGCACTCATGTAGCCCCAGACCATGACACTCCCACCACTCCCACCACCATGCTTGACTGTAGGCAAGACACAAATAAGTTTATCTTGGTCTCATCGGACCACAGGACACGGTTCCAGTAATCCATGTCTGCTTGTCTTCAGCAAACTGTTTGTGGTCTTCCTTGTGCATCATCTTTAGAAGAGGCTTCCTTCTGGGACGACAGCCATGCAGACCAATTTGATGCAGTGTGCGGCGTATGGTCTGAGCACTGACAGGCTGACCCCCCACCCCTTCAACCTCTGCAGCAATGCTGGCAGCACTCATATGTCTATTTCCCAAAGGCAACCCGTATGAGAGAGTGAGAATGTTAACACCACCAAATTTAACACACCTGCTCCCCATTCACACCTGAGACCTTGTAACACTAACAAGTCACATGACACCCGGGAGGAAAAATGGCTAATTGGGCCCACTTTGGACACTCACTACTTTACATTGTAGCAAAGTGTAATTTCTTCAGTGTTGTCACATGAAAAGATATAATAAAATATTTTAAAAAAGTGAGGGGTGTACTCACTTTTGTGAGATACTGTATATCTATTCTATCTATCTAATCTATCATCATTTTTTCTTGGTGTTTTGGTGCAATCACACCTCTGTTCTGTGGTGCATTGTGGTTCCGTTCTTTAAAAAAGAAAAAAAAAAGATGCATCTTTGACAAACCTTTTAGGAGGATAACCCATAATTCTTATTCATAATATGGCTTTAGATGGGCACTGTCACTTTTCCCATGCAAGTGACGGTGTTTCCGAAAAAGTCCTCCCATGCCCCAGTTAGACCTCTTTCACACTGAGGTGTTTTTCAGGCGCTACAGCGCTAAAAATTGCGCCTGTAAAGCGCCTGAAAAAAGCCTCAACTGCAAACCCAGTCTGAAAGCCCGAGTGCTTTTACACTGGGGTGCTGCGCTGGCAGGGCGTCACAAAAAGTCCTGCCAGCAGCTTCTTTGCAGCAGTGTAGGAGCGGTGAATACACCGCTCCTCCCCATTCAAAACAATGGGGCAGCGCTGCTATACCGCCGGCAAAGCGCCACTGCAGCGGCGTTTTGTGGGCGGGTTTAACCCCTTTTCGGCGCTAGTGGTGGGGTTAAAACCGCCCCGCTAGCGGGTGAATAGTGGCGCTAAAACAACGCTAAAAATAGCGCCGCTTTACCACTGTCGCCCGGTGCGGCTCAGTGTAAAAGGGGTCTTATATTCTCTTTGCGGTTGCTCCCTTGAAGCTCCTGCATGAGCCTGAGCCAGCACTGAACTCCAGTGCCAGACACTAGGGGGAGCAGTGACCTCACTACCCCAGTTATGTGACGGTGCTCAGGCACAGCAATTGGCAGCTTGACCTAAGCAGTGTCGCATGAGAGGGTCACATGCTCCCCCATAACTTGAAGCATTGTTTATTGCTGGAGACTGCAAAGGAGACAGGTGTGGCAAGGGAACTCCTGGTATGGTGAGTATAACTAGTGTGTGAGATGGGGGTGGGGGGCACTTTCTAAAGGCACTGTTTCTGCTAGGCGACAGTGAGGGACCGGAGAAGGAAAAACTAGCAGATATCACGTGATGAGCAGCATGGGAGGAATATAGTGGGAGGTGAGGGGGACTGGAGAGAGAGAGAAGGGGTGATCGGCAAACCAGAGGATGAGCATAGATGGGGGGGTTACTACTAAGTGGGGGATCAGCAGAGCTGTGGGGTTACTACGGAGTGGGAGAACAACAGAGCTGAGGGTTCCTAATGAGCAGAGGATCAGCAGAGCTGGGGGTACTACTTGGTGAGGCATCAGCAGAGCTGGGGGATCTACTGAACAAGGGTACTAATGAGCTGGGGGGGGGGGGGGTCTGCTGAACAAGGGTACTAATGAGCTGGGGGATCTGATGAACAACATGGGTACTAATGAGCTTGGGGATCTGATGAACAACATGGGTACTAATGAGCTGGGGGATCTGCTGAACAACAAGGGTACTAATGAGCTGGGGGATCTGCTGAACAAGGGTACTAATGAGCTGGGGGATCTGCTGAACAAGGGTACTAATGAGCTGGGGGATCTGCTGAACAAGGGTACTAATGAGCTGGGGGATCTGCTGAACAAGGGTACTAATGAGCTGGGGGATCTGCTGAACAAGGGTACTAATGAGCTGGGGGATCTGCTGAACAACAAGGGTACCAATGAGCTGGGGGATCTGCTGAACAAGGGTACTAATGAGCTGGGGGATCTGCTGAACAAGGGTACTAATGAGCTGGGGGATCTGCTGAACAAGGGTACTAATGAGCTGGAGGATCTGCTGAACAACAAGGGTACTAATGAGCTGGGGGATCTGCTGAACAACAAGGGTACTAATGAGCTGGGGGATCTGCTGAACAAGGGTACTAATGAGCTGGGGGATCTGCTGAACAAGGGTACTAATGAGCTGGGGGATCTGCTGAACAACAAGGGTACTAATGAGCTGGGCATCTGCTAAGTGGCGGTGCTAATGAGGTGGGGATCTGCTGAGCAGGGGTATTACTGAGCTTGGGGGTACTAATGAGCCAGGGTTCTACTGAGCCCCTTTAAAACAAATCAAAAATCAGCACATAGGGCATTTGCCAAGCTTCTTTGAAGTTTTAAAAAAGCATCACAGAAGCATCAAAAACATCTAAAAAAAAAAAAAAAATAGGAAGTTGAAATAGTAGGCACTTTAATGTGTGTTAAAATCAAAGTAAGTGTGCATGAGCCCTTAGGGAGGCAGCAGGCCCTTCTAAAAGGTAACGGTTAGTAACTGTCAGAATTTGGAAGCTGTCATTGCTGACCTTGTTCTGCCAAGTTCCAGGGTTGGGTGGACTGACCTTTCTACATGCAGCATAAAGTCATCTAGAAATGTCTAAACTATTTGATCTTCCTGGCTTTTCCAGCTCTTTATCATGTATCTGGTATAGGAATATTGCTCCTGGGGAAAAGTTTAATTGGGTAACGTGATTAGCTACAACATTGCAGGATGTCTTCCCCATGGAGCTCTCCCTGTGAATAATGGTTTGTTTAGCAGGATGGAGTGCTGTGTTTGTGGTCAGCGATGCGAGTAATGGGATCGATGTGACCTCGTGCACTCAAGTGTATAGCTGCTGTTATAATTTTACACCCTGTAGGACCCGCTGTTACTGTTACCTGTACAGGGGGGGAGGGGGGGGGTGCAGATTGCTGAATAGTTTTAATCCTGAAGGCAACTTGCAGGGTTGCAAACTTTCAGAAATTGAGAACTGGACCTCTGTTACTATTAGGACTTCCATCAATTCATTTATTACCTTAGGTTAATAGGTGACTAGGCTTAAACTGTAACACTTGGAGGCGTGTTTTCCTATACACCCCAAAGTCATTTTAACAATTTTTTGGTGCAAATGTCTTTGCTTAGCTTAGTGGCACTTTTCCTGTGTCTGGGATTTCCTGCTTAGCCCAGTAACTTATGTCTCTTGTCCAGAGGTTCCTGCTTGGCCCGCAGGCCCCTTTCCCGGGAGTTCGGCTTGGCCCGCAGGCCCCTTTCCCGGGAGTTCGGCTTGGCCCGCAGGCCCCTTTCCCGGGAGTTCGGCTTGGCCCGCAGGCCCCTTTCCCGGGAGTTCGGCTTGGCCCGCAGGCCCCTTTCCCGGGAGTTCGGCTTGGCCCGCAGGCCCCTTTCCCGGGAGTTCGGCTTGGCCCGCAGGCCCCTTTCCCGGGAGTTCGGCTTGGCCCGCAGGCCCCTTTCCCGGGAGTTCGGCTTGGCCCGCAGGCCCCTTTCCCGGGAGTTCGGCTTGGCCCGCAGGCCCCTTTCCCGGGAGTTCGGCTTGGCCCGCAGGCCCCTTTCCCGGGAGTTCGGCTTGGCCCGCAGGCCCCTTTCCCGGGAGTTCGGCTTGGCCCGCAGGCCCCTTTCCTTCATTCCCTTACCTGACAGCCCCCACTAGACCCAGAGGCCGCTTTTCTTTGTCTAGGACAACCTATTTAGCCTAGCATATTTGCCTTGTCTAGATCTCCCTGCTTGGCCTGGAGGATCCTTTTCCTTGTCCAGGAGTCTCCACTTGACTGAGAGGCTCTTTCTATTTCCAGGAGCTCCTTCTTGGCCCGGAGGTTTTCTTCTTTGGCCACAAATCCCTGCTTGCTCCAGAGGCTCCTTTCCCGGTCAAGGATTTCCAGGCGTGGCTTGTTTCTCTGTCCATTGTTCAGGAGTCCTAGCTTGTCCTTGAAGCTTTGTTTCCTCCTCCAGGAGTTCTCGCCTTGGCATGGAGCCACTTTTTCCTTTTCCAGGAGATCCTGCTTGGCCAAGGGATCCATTTCCTTGTCCAGGTGTTCCGAACTTGGCACTAAAGCTGCTTTTTTTCTTCTCGCATGACCAAATGTTGGCATTTGGTTAGGTTATCTCAGTTGAAGGGAAAGGTCAGATTTCAAGCAGAGCTATTGATCGTTGTCCTCTGTCAGAATATCACTTTTCCATAATTGTTCCTCTGAGGTCACATGACTTAATGCTGCCACAAGCCGGTGTTCTGTTGAATAGTGCAGATCATCGGATAATGCTTCTGACGTTCTGCGCATGCGCAGTATGTAACGTCACTCTAGCTGATCTCCCGATCAGCTGGTGTGACGTCAACCCTGCGCAGATTGTCGGAGGCATTATCTGACAATCGGCAAAGTGCGGAGGCAGAATCTAATCATCAGATTTTGCCTCGCTCCACACAGAGTACTGTATAGTGTGAGTGGGGGTGGTCACGTGTCACTGTGAGGAAGACTGAGGAGGCAGTGGCGGGAGAGGTGGAAGGTTTGCAAGGAAATGTGGGGAGTAAAAGTAGAAATAAAAACTAAAATAATGTGGTTGCATAAGTGTGCACACCTTCTTATAACTGGGGATGTAGCTGTGTTCAGAATTAACCAATCGCATTCAAACTCATGTTACATGGGAGTCAGTTCACACCTGCCTAATTTAAAGTGCCTGTAATTAACCCCAAATAAAGTTCAGCTGTTCTAGTAGGGCTTTCCTGACTTTTTTTCTTGGTCACATCCTACAGCAAAAGCCATGGTCTGCAGAGAGCTTCCAAAGCATTAGAGGGATCTCCGTCAGTAGAAGGGTACTAAAGAATTTCCTAGGCATTAGATATACCATGGAACACAGTGAAGACAGTCATCATCAAGCGGAGAAAATATGTCACAACAGTGACATTACCAAGAACTGGACGTCCCTCCAAAATTGATGAGAAGAAAACTGGTCAGGGAAGCTGACAAGAGGCCTACAGCAACATTAACGGAGCTGAAGGAATATCTGGAAAGTACTGGCTGTTGTGGTACATGTGACAACAGTCTCCGTATTCTTCATATGTCTGGGATATGGGGTAGAGTGGCAAGACTGAAGCCTTTTTTTACAAAGAAAAACATCCAAACTTGCAAAAACACATCTGAAGTCTCCCAAAAGCATGTGGAAAAATGTGTTATGGTCTGATGAAACCAAGGTTCAACTTTTTGGCCATAATTCCAAAAGATATGTTTGGTGCAAAAACACTGCAACATCACCAAAAGAATACCATACCCACCGTGAAGCATGGTGGTGGCAGCATCATGCTTTGGGGCTGTTTTTTCTTCAGCTGGAACAGGGGCCTTAGTCAAGGTAGAGGGAATTATGAGCAGTTCCATATACCAGTCTATATTGGCACAAAACCTTCAGGCTTCTGCTAGCAAGCTGAACATGAAGAGGGACTTCATCTTTCAGCATGACAACGACCCAAAGAGCATACATCCAAATCAACAAAGGAATGGCTTCACCAGAAGAAGATTAAAGTTTTGGAATGGCCCAACCAGAGCCCAGACCTGAATCCCTGAAAATCTGTGGGGTGATCTGAAGAGGGCTGTGCACAGGAGATGCCCTCACAATCTGACAAGAGTGGGCAAATATTGCCAAGTCAAGATGTGCCATGCTGATAGACTTGTACCCAAAAAGACAGTGCTGTAATTAAAATCAAAAGGTGCTTCAACAAAGTATTAGTTTAAGGGTGTGCACACTTATGCAACAATATTTTAGTTTTTTTAGTTTTACTTCCCTCCACCTAAAAAAGATTTCAGTTTGTTTTTCAACTGAGTTGTACAGTTTATAGGTCACATTAAAGGTGGAAAAAGTTCTGAAACGATTTTTTTCTTTTTGCATCACAGAAGCCTGACAAACAGGGGTCTGTAGACTTTATACCCACTGTACATGGTCACACGTTTTTTAAATCGCTTTTTTAACGCAAAAGCAGAAGTAAAATGAATCCTTGTGAAAGCAGCCTAAGGGTTGCGGGAAAGTATTATTTATTAGTATTATTTTTTATTTTTTTTCCTCTTCATGGTTTCTGCTTTTTTTATACATGTGGATTATTTTTAAGGCAGGGCTTGACTCTATTGTTCCACTTTTCGCACAAGTCATTGCTGTTTGTGCAGTCCTGGCTGCTGGGTCCTCCTTCGTCACGCAGTTGAATTCAAGGGGCAATACATATTTAGTCCGACAACTAATTAGCTCAGCCATTATCCTTCAATAAACTTTAATTACAATTGTAAAACCTGATTAAAAAGGGGAATGGATGTCATGATTTTTATTGGCTTGCGTCCTCTAGTTATACAGCCTTGTATCTCCGTTATTGCATTTTATGGCATTCTCGCATTTGACTTTGCAGCAGTATTTTAAAAAGTAGAACTCGGTGGAGGAAACTTTCCGAACAATGCCTGCGTGCAAAGAGGATTTCTGAGATCCAAGTCCCGGAACAAAACCATGCAGTCCGTTTACCAAGGAAAGGAGTTGGAACCCGGGAACACGGAATCTGTATTTTATAACTCCAGATTTAGGGCTGATGGTGGCAACTCCAGCGAGTGGGGCTGGAAGAGTTCTCAGAGTGAGCTGCAATGTAACATTTCACCAAGAGTGAATCTCTAAAGCATAAAGCAAATCCATATGTTTGATAAATCCACATGCAGAGTGCAAGAATATATAGAAACCGTGTTTCTATGTACAGAAAATGCGCATGTACCTTGGGTGAGAGTATTTGATTATATCTAAACCCAAGAACAAGAATGTAATGTATTGCAGCTTACCAGTCTGTAGATGTGGTGACTGCATTCGCTTTCTTTTTCCAGGCTAAGAATATTTTCAGTAAGTAAAGGCCCTGAGCAGCCTCTATGCCACCTCACAGTCCCCAGTGGGGCAGGGCAAGGGAGCGTCGTAGATCCAAGAAGGGAGCCCCGGCCTACACCTAACCCTTGTGGTTGGTCTGAGGGTAAACGCCAGCACAGGAACTGCCAGAGCTTCTATCTATCGTATCATAGCTATCGTATCGTATCTATTGCATCGTATCTATCGTATCGTATCTATCGTACCGTATCTACTGTATCGTATCGTATCTACTGTATCGTATCGTATCTACTGTATCGTATCGTATCTACTGTATCTATCGTATCTACTGTATCTATCGTATCTACTGTATCTATCTATCGTATCTATATATCCTATCTATCTATAAAAAAAAGTCCCCCTCCAGTGGAGGAAGTACAAATATACTGGAGGGCTTTCCTTTTTGTGTTTCCTACCTCCGGAGGTGAAGTCAGGCCCTCCTGTGCTGGAAAATGTTTTTTATTGCTGGCTGTGCCTGCCTGTCCCAGTGACACCTGCACCCCCATTCCTTGTATGGTTGTCACAGGGCCAGGAAGTAAGGGACAAACTGAAAGAAACTTTTAGTGACCCTAAAGGGGTTGTAAACCCTTGTGTTTTTTTTTTTCACCTTTAATGCATCCTATGCATTAAGGTGAAAAAACTTCGAATGACCGTCCCCCCAGCCCCAAATACCCCCCCCCCCCCCCCTCCGTTTTACTCACCTGAGCCCTGGAATTTTCCACAGCATAGACACGCTCTTCCTCTGCCCGGAGTTCTCGGCTCTTGATTGGATAGATTGATACCAGTGCAGCCGTTGGCTCCCGCTGCTGTCAATCAAATCCAATGGCAGGGCCGAGTCCTACATTCGGCGTCTATGGACGCCGAATGCTGGACTCAGGAGCGTGCCTCCAAGGTAACCCCCCAGGAGAGCGCTTCTCCTAGGACCTAGGGGGTTATACGATGCGGGGAGGAGCCGTGAGAGCCACCGAGGGACCCCAGAAGAGGAGGATCGAGGCCCCTCTGTGCGAAACGAGCTGCACAGTGGAGATAAGTATGATATGTTTGTTGTTTAAAAAAAAACGAAGCCTTACAATCACTTTAAAGAAGAATTTCACATGTAAAGAAAAGTTCCTCTCCTCCTCTACTACTATTAGCGGTTTGTTTTTTTTTGTTTTTTTTCTGGGGGTGGGTACCTATTTCTGACAGGTGAGCTGAGTGAAAGTTCGCCCCCCCCCACGGGGAGACACTATGGGGTGGATTTACTAAAACTGGGGCACTCAGAATCTGGCGCAGCTGTGCTTAGTAGCCAATCGGCTTTCGAACTTCAGCTTGTTCAGTTAAGCTTTGGCAATAAAACCTAGAAGCCGATTGGTTTCTAGGCTGAGTTGCACCTGATTTTGCACTCTCCAGTTTTGGTAAATAACCCCCTATATGTCCAGGAGATTGTGGGACCGTTGAGAATGCGCAGCAGGGAGCCAGCTGTGAAACATGAAGTCACAGCCTGCTTCCCACAAGCAAGATGGCGGCCCGGGAACCTGAGACCAGCGACGAACTGGCCTGCGATGGCTCTCTAGGCTGGAAAGTGTCTGTATAGTAATTTAAAGTGGTTCTAAGGGCAGAAGGTTTTTTTTTTACATTTTTATAAGATAAAAAAACCTTCTGTGTGCAGCAGCCTCCCTAATACTCATCTGAGCCCCATCTTGATCAAGCGATGTTGCAGGGGTGAGCTGGGAGAAGCGCGGGAGGGCGTGCAGCGGGAGGAGACGCCCCACTGGGAGGCCCGAGCGATAAGCCGGTGTGTCCGCCGGCTGACCGGAGACCCGAACAAAGTCGGACTCTGCTTTCATCGGATCTAGTAACCCGGAAACAATGTAACATCACTTCCGGTTTACAGAAGACTTAAAGGCGCCAAATCTTTATAAAAATGACAGCATTTAAAACCGCCAAACTTGGCGTTTTGAAAGCTTTTAAGTGCAAAGGAGAGATTGGGGGTCTTATAGACCCCCGATCTCTCCATAAAGAGTACCCCTCACTGCCTATTACTGTCACAAGGGATGTTTACATTCCTTGTGACAGCAATAAAAGTGATCAGAATTAATTTTTTTTCAAAGGGGCCGTGTAAAAAAAAAAGATGTTTTTTAAAGCACCCCATCCTTCTGTGGTTACACAGCTGGGGGGGGGGGAGGGGCTGTGTAATATACAGGGAGTGTCTGTGTAATGTAAAGGGATCCAGAGGTGCCAGGGGGGGCTGTGTAATGTAAAGGGATCCAGAGGTGCCAGGGGGGGTGCTGTGTAATGTAAAGGGATCCAGAGGTGCTAGGGGGGCTGTGTAATGTAAAGGGATCCAGAGGTGCTAGGGGGGCTGTGTAATGTAAATGGATCCAGAGGTGCGCGGGGGGGTGCTGCATAATGTAAAGGGGTCCAGACATGTAAGGGCTGTGTAATGTAAAGTGGGGCCAGAGGTGCGGGGGCTGTGTAATGTAAAGGGATCCAGAGGTGCGGGGGGGCTGTGTAATGTAAAGGGGTCCAGACATGTGGGGGCTGTGTAATGTAAAGTGGGGGGCCACAGGTGTGGGGGCTGTGTAATGTAAAGGGATCCAGAGGTGCCAGGGGGTGGGCTGTGTAATGTAAAGGGATCCAGAGGTGCGGGGGCTGTGTAATGTAAAGGGATCCAGAGGTGCGGGGGGGGGGCTGTGTAATGTAAAGGGATCCAGAGGTGCGGGGGGGGCTGTGTAATGTAAAGGGATCCAGAGGTGCGGGGGGGGGGGCTGTGTAATGTAAAGGGATCCAGAGGTGCGGGGGGGGGGCTGTGTAATGTAAAGGGGTCCAGACGTGGGGGCTGTGTAACGTAAAGTGGGGGCCACAGGTGTGGGGGCTGTGTAATGTAAAGGGATCCAGAGGTGCCAGGGGGTGGGCTGTGTAATGTAAAGGGGTCAAGACATGTGAGGGCTGTGTAATGTTATCTTCATTATTAGCAGGTGAATGCGGCCCTCCGTGCATTCACATATATTGCATCCGGCCCCTAAGTGGAAAAAGGTTGCTGACCCCCTGCTTTACAGCCAAGGAAGCTGCTTCTGTTTGATCTGCAACTGCCATGGTGCTGCACATGTGATCAGTTATGACATTTGATGGTTTGACCGTTTTGGTTGAGGACGCAAGAAAATGTGACAGTTGGCAATCCCCAGCATTCCAGGAATGTAACTGTTTTTTGGAACTGCCAAATTGATTGGGCTTAGTTCTGCATTGTTTTACTGCTGCTCAGGGGCTCTGGGCTTCAGCAAAATGGCAGCCTCCAGCAAAAAAACTGGAGCAATGCTGGAGGCAATTTACAGCACACTCTAATTTTGATAGCATAATTATTTAATGTGGAATGTATGTTCCCTGCTAAAGAACATTATTTTTTATCAAGTTGTTATGGGTAATTTTCCGCTTTAAGCTATTTTACAATAAAAAAAACCCCGTAAAATTCTCTAGAGGCTTTCAGGTTTCTCAAACTTTGTGAACAAACAGAAAACTTTTTTGCTTACAATGGTTCTCTGCCTGCTTTTCATGTCAGTGTGACATTTTTACCTTTTTTTTTTTTTTTTTTTTTTTTTTTAGCGGCGCGCTCGGTCACATCACTTTAATGTTAATGTAAAAGGGATGACAGAGGGGAATGGAGACGTCTTTGTAGTTGTCAGAGCCGGCGTAGGTTCAGGAAAGGCCAGCGCACGTATCCCTCCCGCTCCGTCTTCCTATGTGTGGCATTATTCTTCAAGCCCTCTTCATAGGGGGATCAAATATGAGGCGTCCCATCGGTCATGTTTATACCGTTGCGCGGTGATTGATGGCGGAGCTGAGTGTTCCTGGCACTTAATTGCACGCTTCATCCATGGGGGGGGGGGGGGGGGTGGGATTTCTGCTAGAGTGAACCGGGGGGGGGGGGGGCACCGCTCTTCTCTTGTTTGGCTTGTCAAAAAATCCTGTAGCATGTTATTAGTGAGGACACATTTCCACTTATTGTAATAATTGCCTGAAAGTACTTTTTGACAAAACTTTTCAATTTTTTGTTTCTTTTCTTTTTTTTTTTATTTTATTTTATTTTTTTTTTGCCTGCTGTTCCTTATTTTGATTAGAAAGTAAGTAATGCTCTTAGTCTGAGGATATGGGGTTTAGGCTGCTTTCACATTGCTCCAGTGCAAAAACGTTCTGGGTGCCTATTGCCCAGCATGCACCTGTTAAACTTGGACATGTGACTCAAAAAAAAAAAAAAAACATCAAAAATGCAACACAGGTGCATTTTTGACACTTTTTTTTTTTTAAATTCATTTCAGTGGGGACCTGCGTTATGATGCAGGACAGCACAGCGGTGAGAAGAGCCCCATAGGAATGAAAGAAATTGTAAAGGCAGAAGGCATTCTATGCATTAAGCCTTCTGTGTGAAGCAGCCCCCCTAGTACTTAGCAATGTCCACGAGTCCCTCGGCCATCTGGGGCTCTACTCCTGATTGGCTGAGACACAGCAGCGGCGCCAGTGGCTCCCGCTACTGTCAAAGTCAGTTAGCCAAGCAGGAGAGACGGGGCCAAACGGCAGCTCTGTGTCTGAATGGACACACGAAGCTGCAGCTCGGCTCGGGTGCCCCCCCCCCCATAGTAAGCTGCTTGCTGTGGGGGAATTCGCCAGGAGGGAGGGCCAGGAGCGCAGAAGAGGGACCAGAAAAGAGGGGGATCCAGGCTGCTCTGTGCAAATCCACTGCACCGAAGAGGTAAGTATGACATGTTAAAAAAAACCAGACTTTACAGTCGCTTTAAAGGCTTTGCATTTTTGCCACCGGAAAAACACAGCAAAAACTCATCCATGTGAAAGCAGCCTCAGTTTTCTTGCTTTAAGTGGATGTAAACCCACATATTTTTTTATTTTTTTTTGGATGTCAGAATGTGGAGAATAAGATTTCCTATCATTTGAGCCCAGTCTTGTCACAAAAACTTAATCCAGCTCTGAGCAATCCTCTTTTATTGTTCAGTGAGATAAAACTTGACAAACTGAGAAAAACTTTGTCAAATCCTCCCCCTTGCTGTGAGTGACAGGTGATTTACATATCTGGTGCACTAGCCTAAGACATGCATTATTTTTTAATTCCCTCCCCCACTCCTTTCTTCAGCAGCTCTGCAAGGATTGGCTGTTCCACACCTCAGCATGATTGGGCATGCTGAAGTCATGTGGTTACTTTCCTGTCTTTTCACTGGATGTTAGAGATCATAGCAGAAGTTCAGTGTAAGAAATACACAGGAGAAAATGCATATTGACAAGGGGAGTGTAGAGGTGGGCGGGGAGTCTACTGACATCACAACTCCACCCACAGACCCGCCCACAGAATCTGCAGTTTTTCAGGTCTCATAACAGAAAGAGGGGAGACATTTGACAGGTAAAGATACATGCAGGAGGCTTGTATATCCTTATAGATACCCCTATGGCAGGAGTTTAGAAGGGATGACATTGGGTTTACATCCACTTTAACTTGGACTTGACAAGTCTGCATGAATTTGTTTCTGACTTATCAAAATATTCAGTAGCGGGATCATTTTCCCAAAAAGCTCCACTTTGTCATTCAAGTGTTACTAAACCCAGGAGCCTGCATTCATTATATCTGGTCTCTCACAGTACACAGAACATGGAAATGCTGTTATTTTAGTAAATTTAAACTGCTAAATACCTTTTTTTTTTTTTTTTCCATCAGCAGTATAGAGCAGTGTTGTGACTTCTATCAGTGTTTGGTTAAAGCTTGTAGAAGGAGTTTTCATTTTTCTTTGACTGGACCCCTGACCCTCTGTCTAGACTGTGCTGATTTGACCCTGTGCTGATCACCCTCCCAAAAAAACTCTCTAGCAATACACACCAAACTGAGCATGTGCAGAGTGCCCCCCAATGCTCTGTACTAGAAGAAGCTGGATAGATGGGGACAGTGGAAGGGGAGGATCAGAGAACAAATGATCAAACAGCCTTTTTACACAATGCAGAGGATTAACCCCTTAGGTTCCACAGTGAGTATAAGAAGCATACTTTACTGCATATACAGACTGATTTTACTGTTGTGGGTTTAGTAACACTTTAAAGTGATTGTGAAGTCTGTTATTTAACTAAAAAATAAAATAAAAAATGTTATACTTACCTGCTCTATGCAGTTGGTTTTGCACATCGTAGCCCCGATCCTCCTCTTCTCTGGTTCCTCTTCAGTGCTCCTGGCCCCTCCCTCCTGTTGAGTGCCCCCACAGGAAGCAGCCTGCTATGGGGGCACCCGAGTTGAGTCACAGCTCCCTGTGCCCATGCAGATGTGGAGCCGTGGCCTTGGCCCTGCCCCCTATCTATTCTCATTGACTGACATTGACAGCAGTGGGCGCCAATGGCACTGCGCTGCTGTCTCAGCCAATGAGGAGAGGAGTTCCGGGCAGCCGAGACACTCCTGCAACATCACTGGATCTAGAGAGACCTCAGGTACAGTGAGGGGGAAAAAAGTATTTGACCCCCTACTGATTTTGTACGTTTGCCCACTGATAAAAAAAAATGATCAGTCTATAATTTTAATGGTAGGTTTATTTTAACAGCGAGAGACAGAATAACAAAGATATCCAGAAAAACGCATTTCAAAAAAGTTCTAAATTCATTTGCGTTTTAATGAGTGAATAAGTATTTGACCCCTTCGCAAAACATGAATTAGTACTTGGTGGCAAAACCCTTGTTGGCAATCACAGAGGGTCAGACGTTTCTTGTAGTTGGCCACCAGGTTTGCACACATCTCAGGAGGGATTTTGTCCCACTCCTCTCTGCAGATCCTCTTCAAGTCATTAAGGTTTTGAGGCTGACGTTTGGTCACTCGAACCTTCATCTCCCTCCACATATTTTCTATGGGATTAGGGTCTGGAGACTGGCTAGGCCATTCCAGGACCTTTAATGTGCTTCTTCTTGAGCCACTGCGTTTGTTGCCTTGGCCGTGTGTTTTGGGTCATTGTCATGCTGGATTACCCATCCACTACCCATTTTCAATGCCCTGGCTGAGGGAAGGAGGTTCTCACCCAAGATTTGATGGTACATGGCCCCGTCCATCGTCCCTTTGATGCAGTGAAGTTGTCCTGTCCCCTTGGCAGAAAAACACCCCCAAAGCATAATGTTTCCACCTCCATGTTTGACTGAGGGTTTGGTATTCTCGGGGTCATAGGCAGCATTCCTCCTCCTCCTCCAAACACGGCGAGTTGAGTTGATGCCAAAGAGCTCGATTTTGGATTCGTCTGACCACAACACTTTCACCCAGTTCTCCTCCGAATCATTCAGATGTTCATTAGAAAACTTCAGACGGGCCTGTACATGTGCTTTCTTCAGCAGGGGGACCTTGTGGGCGCTGCAGGATTTCAGTCCTTCACGGTGTATTGTGTTACCAATTGTTTTCTTGGTGACTATGGTCCCAGCTGCCTGGAGATCATTGACCATATTCTCCTGTGTAGTTCTGGGCGGATTCCCCACCGTTCTCATGGTCATTGAAACTCCACGAGGTGAGATCTTGTATGGAGCCCCAGACCGAGGGAGATTGGCCGTTATTTTGTGTTTCTTCCATTTGCGAATAATCGCACCAACTGTTGTCACCCTCTCACCAAGCTGCTTGGCGATGGTCTTGTAGCCCATTCCAGCCTTGTGTAGGTCTACAATCTTGTCCCTGATATCCTTGGACAGCTCTTTGGTCTTGGCCATGGTGGAGAGATTGGAATCTGATTGATTGCTTCTGTGGACAGGGGTCTTTTTATGCATCCTTATATATCCCCATAGATCCCTTTTTTTTAAAAGAGTGCTCCTAATCTCAGCTCGTTGCCTGTATAAAAGACACCTGGGAGCCAGAATTCTTGCTCATTGATCGGGAATCAAATACTTATTTCACAAAAGGCTTTTAATCTTAACCACTTCACGCAACACGACTTACCCGTACGTCTGTACCTTGACGCTAAATACCGAGGTTATGGCAATAGCTAGCTGGCATATCCCCGGTATTTTCGGGACGGCATGCGTTTCTCTTTAAGATAAAAGTGGTCTCCGTTGCGGATTCGCCGCAAGATCACTTTTATCGGCGGCGGGGGGGGGGTGCCCACCCCCCTCCCGCTGCGCTCCGGTCGTCTCCGCCGCTTACTGGACCCGCTGGAAGCGGCGGAGATGATCGCGTCCTCTCCCGTGGATGCCTGACTGCCGATTTGAGGGGAAGATGGGCCCCCCGCTCGGCTCCATAGCATGGGAGGGCGGAAGCGACGTCAAACGTCACTTCCGCCCATAGCTCTTAAAGGGTCAATTTTTTTTTTTTTTTTTCCCCTCCATTTTTTTTTTTTTTTTTTTTTTTGCATTTTAGTGTAAATGTGAGATCTGAAGTCTTTTTGACCCCAGATCTCATATTTAAGAGGCCCTGTCATGCTTTTTTTTTCTATTGCAAGGGATGTTTACATTTTTATTTTTAAAAAAACTTTCAAAATTAAAAGTAAAATAAATAGGAATTTTTTTTTTTTTTTTTTTTTTTTTAAAGCGCCCCGTCCCGACGAGCTCACGCGCAGAAGCGAACGCATACGTGAGTAGCACCCGCAACGGTGTTCAGACCACACATGTGAGGTATCGCCGCGATCGTTAGAGCGAGAGCAATAATTCTAGCCCTAGACCTCCTCTGTAACTCAAAACGTGCAACCTGTAGAAATTTTTAAACATCGCCTATGGAGATTTTTAAGGGTGAGGGTCGGTTCACACTAGGGGCGGCATGACTTGCAGGTCGCCTCACCGAGGCGACCTGCACACGACATCCACGGCGACTTGCAAAACGACTTCTGTATAGAAGTCTATGCAAGTCGCATCAAGTCGCCCCAAAAGAAGTACAGGAACCTTTTTCTAAGTCGGAGCGACTTGCGTCGCTCCTATTAGAACGGTTCCGTAGTACAGAACGGGAGGCGACTTGTCAGGCGACTAGGCTGCCTGACAAGTCGCCCCTGTGTGAACCGGCACTCAAAGTTTGTCACAGTTCCACGAGCGGCCGCAATTTTGAAGCGTGACATGTTGGGTATCAATTTACTCAGCGTATCATTATCTTTCGCGATATAAAAAAAAATTGGGCTAACTTTACTGTTTTATTTATTAATTAAAGTGTATTTTTTCTTCCCCAAAATAGTGCGTCTGTAGGACCCTGCACAAATACGGTGTGACAAAGTATTGCAACGACCGCCATTTTATTCTCTAGGGTATTAGAACCCCCAAACGTTATATATATATTTTTTCTAAGTAATTTTCTAGCAAAAAAATAACTCATTTTAACTTGTACACAACAAGTGTAAAAAAGAGGTGCGGTCCTTAAGTGGTTAATGTATAGAATGCATCAAGATTAATAAACCTTTTGACTTTACAATCACTTTAAGGCTTCATGCTCACTGTGCTCCTTTGGGCGCCCTTTCTCTCTTTAAATTTGTTTTTGTTTTTTTTTTTTAAACTAAAAGCCACGTTTTTCGCAAGTATTTGTCCATTCACACGTTTGGCGTTTAATACATTCAATCGACCTGAATATTTTATTCTGACCATTAGAATGCATCAACACGTGTGTTGTTGGGGGAATCCTGTAGATTTTTCCATCTATGGCTGGCCTAATACCTGCTGATCCTTCTATGGAAGTTCTTGGTAAGGCACTTCCTGTTACAAGGTGACAACACTCTGGCCCTGTTCTCCTTATTGGGCTCCTGCGTTGTCACCCCGTCACATGGGTTTCCAATGGAGATTACAAGTGGCCTTTTCAACACACTTTACACAGACTTGGTCTATTGTTGTCACCATCAGGAAACTACGGCTGTCCTTGTCTGCGGATATGAAAAGCGGTCATGCTTCAGGATCCAGGACATCCGCTATACAAGCACCTGTGTAATCCACGCCGGTCCCATCAACCTGCACACATCAGCCACATGTCATAATAGTCAAATTCTGTACCGGAGATATGGAAATGTGTCCCTGTCCTCTTCCTGTAGACTGATCAGACGCTGCTGAGTTCTACGTCAGCGAGCAGTTTGGGTTAAAGCAGACCTTGTGGTACAATGTCCACTGTCTGGGGCCTTCCCCCTTTACATTCATCTGATGTTGGGTGCAAAATGTACCAGTAAATGAAAGTAAGCGTGTGTGTGTGTGTGTGTGTGTGTGTGTGTGTGTGTGTGTGTGTGTGTGTGTGTGTGTGTGTGTGTGTGTGTTTTATATATCTCCTTTTTTTTTTTTTTTTTTTTTTTTTTTTTAGTCCAAAAATATTAGACTTTTATATTTTCTTTCCAGAGGAACGGAGCCATCTTTGTTCAGGCATCATCCTGCCTGAACTGGGAAGCTGGCTCAGAGATAAGTCATGTAAAGCAGACATCACTAAATGGAGTACCATGGTCTGGACCTTGTACCACGCTCTAATGTGGATACGTGACGTAAGGGGGCGCTGTGACGGGGACATGTGACATAGGGGGCGCTCTGACGGGGACACGTGACGTAAGGGGGGCTCTCTGGCGGGGACACGTGACGTGAGGGGGGCGCTCTGATGGGGACACGTGACGTGAGGGGGGCGCTCTGACGGGGACACGTGACGTAAGGGGGGCTCTCTGACGGGGACACGTGACGTAAGGGGGGCGCTCTGACGGGGACACGTGACGTAAGGGGGGGCGCTCTGACGGGGACACGTGACGTAAGGGGGGCGCTCTGACGGGGACACGTGACGTAAGGGGGGCGCTCTGACGGGGACACGTGACGTAAGGGGGGCGCTCTGACGGGGACACGTGACGTAAGGGGGGCGCTCTGACGGGGACACGTGACGTAAGGGGGGCGCTCTGACGGGGACACGTGACGTAAGGGGGGCGCTCTGACGGGGACACGTGACGTAAGGGGGGCGCTCTGACGGGGACACGTGACGTAAGGGGGGCGCTCTGACGGGGACACGTGACGTAAGGGGGGCGCTTAGATGGGGACACGTGACGTAAGGGGGCGCTTAGATGGGGACACGTGACATATGGGGGCGCTTAGATGGGGACACGTGACGTATGGGGGCGCTTAGATGGGGACACGTGACGTATGGGGGCGCTTAGATGGGGACACGTGACGTATGGGGGCGCTTAGATGGGGACACGTGACGTATGGGGGCGCTTAGATGGGGACACGTGACGTATGGGGGCGCTTAGATGGGGACACGTGACGTAAGGGTGCGCTGAGACGGGGACACGTGATGTAAGAGGGGCGCTGTGACGGGGACACGTGACGTAAGGGTGCGCTGAGATGGGGACACGTGACGTAAGGGGGCACTCTGAAAATTGTGCGTTGCTTTATGCCTTCATAGACATAAAATGAATTGACCGAACCTCCTTGAATTCCTAATTCGATACACCAGTGTACATCCCGGTTCACGTGCAGTTCTTGGCTGTGTTCACAAATGTTTCACACAGATCCGCCTCTGCTGCAGCCTCTTACTTTAGGACTTGCAAAGTTGCTTTGTACAGTCTTCTTACTGGGGAAGGGGGAGACGAAGGAAATGCTTCCTCCTGCCTGCAGCAGACTGAGCCTAGACAAAGTCACTAATTTGGGCTTCAAGGACGGTTTGCGTTGGAACTTTTTGTTTTTGAAAAATGATATTGTTGTTGAAAATTGTGAAATGCCAGGAATTTTCTCATCCGGACGAAGACTGTAAAGGGACTAAAAGGTCCACCTTGCTGTACATTTGTAAGATTATTTACATGAAGCTTGTTGGATGTAATTGTTGTATCTGAAAATGAAATGTAAAGCTCACTATGACCCTAGGAGGGGTGACCGGCATTTTGTTATCCATGTTGGATCGTTTGTGTTGTATCTCCGGAGTAATAATCTTCCTCTCCGTATCTCTTCCAGGGAACACCGTCAGTAATCTGATTATGATTATCCCTCCGTTATATGGAGCTGTGAGGACCACCAAGGACGGCCTGGAGACCAGATACTTAGTTGCCTATCTGGGATTAGCAGGTGAGCCGATCTCTTCATTCTGTGGAAGGAAAGTGCATCTCACCCCAAAAATAAAAATGTCATTTACACTTACCGGCCACTTTATTAGGTACACCTTACTAGTACCGGGTTGGACCCCCTGCCTTCATTCTTGGTGGCATAGATTCAACAAGGTGTTGGAAACGTTCCTCAGAGATTTCGGTTCCATAGTGACATGATAGCATCACGCAGTTGTTGCAGATTTGTCAGCTGTACATCCATGATGAGAATCTCCCGTTCCACCACATCCCAAAAGTGCTCTATTGGATGAGATGTGGTGAGTGTGGAGGCCATTGGAGTACAGGGACCTCATTGTCCAGTGGTGAGATGATTGGAGCTTTGTGACATTGTGCATTATCCTGCTGGAAGGAGCCATCAGAAGATGGGGACACTGTAGTCATAAAGGGATGGACATGGTCAGAAACAATACTCAGGTAGGCCGTGGTGTTTAAATGACGCTCAATTGGTACTAAGGGGCCCAAAGTGTGCCAAGAAAATATCCCCCCCACCATTACACCACCACCAGCCTGAACCGGTGATACAAGGCAGGATGGATCCATGCTTTCATGTTGTTTACACCAAATTCTGACCCCACCATCTGAATGTCGCAGCTGAAATCGAGACTCATCAGACCAGGCAATGTTTTTCCAATCTTCTGTTGTCCAATATTGGTGAGCCTGTGAGAATTGTAGCCTCAGTTTCCTGTTCTTAGCTGACAGGAGTGGCACCCGTGTGATCTTCTGCTGCTGTAGCCCATCTGCTTCAAGATTCAATGTGTTATGCGTTCAGAGATGGTATTCTGCATACCTTGGTTGTAACGAGTGATTATTTGAGTTACTGTTGCCTTTCTATCATCTATCGTCTGCCCATTCTCCTCTGACCTCCACCCAACTGCCGCTCACTGGATATTTTCTCTTTTTCGGACCATTCTCTGCAAACCCGAGAGATGGTTGTGTGTGAAAATCCCAGTAGATCAGCAGTTTTTGAAATACTCAGACCAGCCTGTCTGGCACCAACAACCATGCCACGTTCAAAGTCACTTAAATCCCTGTTCTTCCCCATTCTGATGCTCAGTTTGAACTTCTTCACCACGTCTAGTTGCTGCCATGTGATTGGCTGATTAGCAATTTGCGTTACCAAGCAATTGAACAGGCGTACCTAATAAAGTGGCTGGTGAGTGTATATATCGAAGTCTATTAAAGTGGTAATAAAACAAAAAATCAAACATTTATTATATTGCAGCTTAGCAATTCTTGCATGTGATGTCTGCATTAGTTTTTCTTTTTTTAGACTTTCTATTATCAGCTGGCGATTCAGCCAGTAAGTCTGTTTTTCAACCGAACAAACTCTCCAGCAGAATATATCAGTTACAGAAATGAGACAAACCATTTACCACTGATGGGGGTGCTTATAATGATCAGCATTTATTTATTTACATAAAAAGGAAACCTTTATCCCAAAAGGAAAATGACTGTTTTGCTGTAACTGATTATAAAGTGTTAAGCTGTCCAAAGACGGTTTGAATCTCAGCTGGTTCAGCAGGGACCGGCCGAGATTCGAACCATGTATGGGCAGGTTGAATGTTCCCAAGTTGATCGATTTAACTTGGGTACAACCAGCCTGTTGGACTTTACATGTGATTGTTATTGCCACTAATTACTGTGTTCTCCCTGCAGGGACGGCTTCTCCACCCCCTCTGCTGGAAGAACACAATGGCTCCATGGGAGGGATTCCCCCATCAATACTGATTTGTGTTGATTGGGGGGGGGGGGGGGGGTCAAGAGACTTTCTTTCCTGCAAGCCTTGGTTGTAGGAAAGAAAATTGCTCCCTCTATGATCAGCATTAGCTGGAGTTTGGCTTCAATTTGTTAGTGTATTTGAATCTGATAGTACTTCTAATGCCGCGTACACACGGTCGGACTTTTCACCTGCAAAAGTCCGACGGACGCCGCCGGACAAAGGTCGACCACGCCCCCTAAAACGTCACAGTCCCAGCATGCCCAGGGACTGTGACATCATATGGGGGCGGGGTCTCCGCCTATATTATTATTATTATTATTATTATACAGTATTTATATAGCGCCAACAGTTTACGTAGCGCTTTACAACTTGAGGGTAGACAGTACAAATACAATACACTTTAATACAGTAGGAATCAGAGGGCCCTGCTCCTTAGAGCTTACAATCTAAGAGGGAAGGTCAAGAGATACAAGAGGTAATAACTGTGGGTGATGTGCTGATGGAGAAGATAAGTGTACAGTTGTTAGGTGGGGGCCAGATAGGCTTCTCTGAAGAGATGAGTTTTCAGGGATCGTCTGAAAGTGGATAAAGTAGGAGAAAATCGGACGGATTGGGGTAGAGCATTCCAGAGGATGGGGGAGGCTCTGGAGAAGTCCTGGAGGCGAGCATGGGATGAGGTGACAAGGGAGTTAGAGAGCAGGAGGTCTTGGGAGGAGCGAAGAGAACGATTAGGTTGGTATTTTGTGACTAGGTTAGTGATGTAGCTGGGGGCCAGGTTGTGGATGGCTTTGTAAGTTATAGTTAGTATCTTGAATTTGATTCGGTGACTGAGTGGCAGCCAATGGAGGGATTGGCAGAGGGGTGTAGCAGATGCTGAGCGGTTTGTGTGGTGGATGAGCCTGGCAGCAGCGTTCATGATGGACTGAAGTGGGGATAGCCTATTTAGAGGTAAACCAATGAGGAGGGAGTTGCAGTAGTCGAGGCGGGAGATGACCAGGGAGTGGATTAGAAGCTTTGTGGTGTCATTGGTTAGGAAGGGGCGTATCTTGGAGATGTTGCGAAGATTGAGGCGGCAAGCTTTGGATAGTGATAGGATGTGGGGCCGGAAGGTTAGTTCAGAGTCCAGGATTACACCTAGGACCTTGGCGTGGGGAGATGGGTTGATAGTTGAGCCGTTGATCTTGACAGGTAGATCAGGGGAAGTGGCACCTGAGGGAGGAAATATCATGAGCTCGGTTTTGGATAGGTTGAGTTTGAGAAAGTGATGTGACATCCAGGCTGATATGTCTGCTAGTAAGTTGGTAATGCGTGAGGAGACAGAGAGAGCTGGGGGGTGGAGAGATAGATTTGGGTGTCATCAGCGTAGAGATGATATTTAAAGCCGTGGGAGGCAATCAACTGACCCAAGGAGGTGGTGTAGATTGAGAAAAGGAGAGGTCCGAGAACAGAACCTTGGGGGACCCTAACGGAAAAAGGAAGAGGAGAGGAGGAAGTAGAGTTGTAAGTGACACTGAAGGAGCGGTGGGATAGGTAGGATGAGAACCAGCGAAGAGTACAGTCACGGAGACCAAAGGAGTGGAGTTTTTTGAGGAGGAGAGGATGGTCCACTGTGTCAAAGGCAGCAGAGAGATCCAGGAGAAGTAGTATAGAGTAGTGTCCATTGGCTTTAGCCATTAGTAGGTCATTTGAGAGTTTAAGGAGAGCAGTTTCCGTGGAGTGTTGAGGGCGAAAACCGGACTGAAGGGGATCAAGAAGTTTATTTATGGTCAGATGGTCACTTAATCGGTTGTAGACCAGTCTTTCAAGAAGTTTGGAGGAGAAGGAGAGTAAGGAGATGGGACGTAAGTTGTTGAGACTGGTGGGATCCAGTGAGGGCTTTTTTAGTATGGGGGTGACTAGCGCATGTTTTAGAGAGTTTGGGAAGATGCCACAAGAGAGGGAGAGGTTGAAAATGTGAGTTAGAGAGCGTAGAATTGAGTCAGAGGGTGAGCGTAGCATTTGCGAGGGAACAGGATCCAGGGGGCAGGTGGTTAGATGAGTGCTAGAAAAAAGTTTAGCAACCTCAGTAGTAGTAGCAGGGTTGAATGAGGGAAGTAATGATTGTGTCTGTGGACATGGGGTGTTGCATGGGGGAGGTTTTTGCGCATTGGCGATCTCCTCGTGAATTGTATCAATCTTAGTTTTGAAGTGATTGGCAATCTCCTGGGCAGTGAGTGAGTTGGTGGGTGGAGGCGGTGGAGGACAGAGTAGAGTGTTGAAGGTAGAGAAGAGTTGACGTGGACTGGATGAGAAGGTGTTGATGAGTGTGATAAAGTAGGTCTGTTTGGCAGTGTGAAGGCAGGAGTAGTATTTTAGGAGGGCAGATTTATAATGTGTGAAGTCTTCCTGGGTCTTAGTCTTATGCCACAGGCGCTCAAGAGCGCGGCTACGTTTTCTGAGACTTCTGGTGTCATCTGTTTGCCAGGGTTGTAGCAGTCGGGGCCTAATTCTGCGTGTAGTGAGGGGGGCAAGCTTGTCTAGGGAGGAAGACAGTGAGCTGTTGTAGATGAAAGTAGCTTGGTTGGGGCAGGACAGGGGGGAGATTTTGTCATAGAGGTGATCAGTAGCAGAGTAGAGAAGAGAAGGGTTGAGGTGGCGAAGGTTTCTGCGTGTAACTGTTAGGCGGTTGGAGGGAGAAGAGGTGGAAGACAGGGAGAGAGCAAAAGTAATAAGGTGGTGATCAGAGAGTGGGAGTGGATTGTTGGAAAGGTTGCACGGAGTGCATAGATAGGAGAAGGCAAGGTCAAGGGTGTTGCCATTGGAGTGGGTAGGAGCCTGTATCCATTGCTTCAGGTCAAGCGATGAGGTTAGACTGAGAAGTTTAGAAGTAATAGTAGTGTTAGTGTTAACAGGGATGTTGAAGTCCCCAAGAATGATTGTGGGGATTTCAGAAGAGAGAAAGTAGGGTAGCCAGGCAGAGAAGTCATCAAGAAAGGCTGATACTGGTCCAGGGGGCCGGTAGATGACAGCAATTCTTAGAGAAATGGGAGAGAAAAGACGAATGCAGTGTGCCTCAAAAGAGGAGAGTGTCAGAGAGGGCGGTGGGTGAAGAACCTGATAGGTGCTGCATGGGGCTAGAAGGATTCCCACTCCACCTCCCTTCCGTCCACTTGGTCTGGGGGAGTGAGTCCAGAGAAGGCCCCCGTGGGAGAGGGAAGCAGGAGAAATAGTATCCGATTCATGAAGCCAGGTTTCAGTAATGGCAAGTAGGTTAAAGGAATTTGTGATGAAGAGGTCGTGGAGGGCGGTGAGTTTGTTGCAGACAGAACGTGCGTTCCACAGGGCACAGGAAAAGGGGGGACTGGTTTTGGAAAGAGGAATAGAGACCAAGTTCTGTGGGTTGCGGCTCCTGCCAGAGGGTGTAGGGGGATGGGAGCGTTGGGCAAAGACAGATGATGGTGGCCCAGGGTTTGGGGATATGTCACCAGAGATTAGGAGAAGCAGGAGGGCGAGGGAGGTAATGTGGGACTGTGATTTATGTGAAGGGGCATGTCTCAGAGTACTGGAGGTTTTATCAGTATATGGATGTAGAATGAGCGAGAGTTGGTAGGAGCAGTAGTAGGGAGAAGACAGAAGGCAGGGTGATATGTATAAGCAGGCGGGTGGAGAGGGGGGGTGAAGGTAAGAGAGTTTGAGGAGAGAGGAGAGGAGTGTCAGAAGCAGTGGTAGAGAGTGCATGTTATAGAGTGGAAGGAGAGCTTAATAGAGAGACGGGTCACCTGCAGTCTGTTAGCTGCTTTCAGTGCAGATTGCTGTATTTGTTTGCTTCGTGCAATCGCTGAAGTGCAGAGATTGAAGTGCATATCACTTGTAGAAAGAATCACTTAGAGATAGAAGCCTTAAGGATGGAAGCCCCATACAATGTGCTCCCCCGAACAATGTGCTCCCCCCTTAAGGATGCTCAAATATATACTGTTATAGGGGTGGGGTTGAAGTTCGTTAATTAATCATGAGTGACTATAAGAGTGCCTAGCAATCAAAGTGAATTTTTTGCTTCAAAAGTCAGAATAGCAAGAGGCCAAGACAAGATCAACTCATAAAACTTAGGTAAGACAGACCAGAAAAACAAATAATGTCATGGTTGCTCGCACAGGGCAACAGATAGGGAAGGACACATACCAAAGACACACACACAGAGACTGCAGGCAGATCCCAGTTTCAGTTAATGGTGGAAGATGTGGATGAGCTGACACATACCAAAGACACACACACACAGAGACTGCAGGCAGATCCCAGTTTCAGTTAATGGTGGAAGATGTGGATGAGCTGACACATACCTGCAAAGAGACAGAAGGAATGATCAGGTGAGGCAGAACCCAGTGCAGAGATTGAAGTGCATATCACTTGTAGAAAGAATCACTTAGAGATAGAAGCCTTAAGGATGGAAGCCCCATACAATGTGCTCCCCCGAACAATGATATAAGTCACAACGCAGCCCTCAGAGACCAGTCCAGCCGGAGAGAGCGTCGTGTCAACATCTAGGGGAAGAGAAGAGAAGAGAACACAAGAAGCCAAGAAGCCCAGAAGTCCGGACCTCCGCTGGCAATAGAGCTACCTGAAGAAAGCGGAGGGGCCGGCCGAAGACCTGGGACACCGGGAGAAGAGGCCGGAGAGCGGAGAAGAACCAACCGGACGCCGGGAGAAGATGAACCGGAGGGACCCCCGAAGACGGAAGAAGACCCCCCCCGGAGCTGTTTAATAAATTATTTTAAAAACCTGTGTTGTGTTTTATTACTGACACTTTTTACCTAGGTAAATGGGTAGGGGTACCATGTACCCCATACTCATTTACATAGGGTGGGGGGCCGGGATCTGGGGGCCCCCTTATTAAAGGGGGCTCCCAGATTCCGATAAGCCCCCGCCCGCAGACCCCGACAACCAACGGCCAGGGTTGTCGGGAAGAGGCCCTTGTCCTCATCAACATGGGGACAAGGTGCTTTGGGGGGGGGGGGGGGGCGCAGGGCGCCCCCCTCCCCCAAAGCACCCACCCCCCCATGTTGAGGGCATGCGGCCTGGTACGGTTCAGGAGGGGGGGGGCGCTCGCTCGTCCCCACCCCCTTTCCTGACCGGCCAGGCTGCGTGCTCGGATCGGGGTCTGGTATGGATTTTAGGGGGACCCCACGCCGTTTTTTCGGCGTAGGGGTTCCCCTTTATAATCCATACCAGACCTAAGGGCCTGCGACGGGGCTCGCAAGGTTTCAATCTCGCCAAAAAAAGCGGCGAGATTGAATTCCTTTTCTAGTCCCGTCGTACCAAAGTCACGTTCAAAATGAACGGACTTGTCCGTGTGTGGGAAAGTCCGTTCGTTCTGAAAGTCCGGCGGAAGTCCGTCGGGAAGACCGGATTCCGGAAAGTCCGGCCGTGTGTAGGCAAGTCCGGCCGTTCAGAAAGTCCGGCGGTAGTCCGCCGGAAGTCTGGCGGCAAGTACGTCGGACCTAGCTTTCTAGAAAGTCCGACCGTGTGTACGCGGCATTACACTCGCCTCCCCCCAGACTGACAATGCCCCCCTGTGCTCCTTCATCCAGAGTGGGGGCGCTCTAATACAAAGGGTGTGTTACTGGGCAGATCACCAGGTGAAAACCAGGGGAAAAAGCCTAAAAAAAAAAAAAAAAAAAAGTTTTCCACGTTTCAGACGCCAAACGCGGCTAAACGCCGTTACTACGCTTAGCCGCGTTTGCGTTTTTATAAGTGTTTTTAAAGGAACCCTATTTTTTGGACCAGAAAACACAGAAATATGGTAAACTGCAGCAGAGAATGACATTTTGCGATCCGACTTTGGGGCCCCGTATCTTGGTGTGCAAACACAGTGGGACTAGCACTACAACATATCCAAATTTGGGTGTCTAGCACCAAATGGCCCCGAGATACGGGGCCCCAAAGTCGGGTCGCAAAATGTCAAGCACTTTTCTGCAGCAGAGAATGACATTTTGCGATCTGACTTTGGGGCCCCGTATCTTGGAGCCACTTGGTGCTAAAAACCCCACATTTAAAAACACAGTGGAACTGGCACTATAACATCCAAATTTGGGGTTCCTAGCACCAAGTGGCCCTGATATACGGGGCCCCAAATTTGGGTTGCAAAATGTCATTCTCTGCTCTGCAACAGAGAATGACATTTTGCGACCCGACTTTGGGGCCCCGTATATCAGGGCCACTTGGTGCTAGGAACCCCAAATTTGGTGTGCAAACCCAGTGGAACTGGCACTACAACATATCCAAATTGGGGTTTCTAGCACTCTCTCAATCAACGTTGTGTTTTTTGTTTTTTGTTTTTTTTTTAATCCTCATGCTGCTAGCATTAGTGAATGGGTAGGACAGAGCTCGACAAAATCCAGGCGCCAGGTCGCAATGGCGACTAGAAATTGCATCCCCGCACCTGGGCTACACCGCAGGATGCACCAGGATGACACTAATGATGGGGCACTATTCCTCCCAATGATGGGACACTATTCCTCCCACTGACACCAATGATGGGACACTATTCCTCCCACTGATACCAATGATGGGACACTATTCCTCCCACTGATACCAATGATGGGACACTATTCCTCCCACTGACATCAATGATGGGACACTATTCCTCCCACTGATACCAATAATGGGGCACTATTCCTCCCACTGACATCAATGATGGGGCACTATTCCTCCCACTGATACCAATAATGGGGCACCATTCCTCCCACTGACACCAATGATGGGGCACTATTCCTCCCACTGATACCAATGATGGGACACTATTCCTCCCACTGACATCAATGATGGGACACTATTCCTCCCACTGATACCAATAATGGGGCACTATTCCTCCCACTGACATCAATGATGGGGCACTATTCCTCCCACTGATACCAATAATGGGGCACCATTCCTCCCACTGACACCAATGATGGGGCACTATTCCTCCCACTGATACCAATGATGGGGCACTATTCCTCCCACTGATACCAATGATGGGGCACTATTCCTCCCACTGACACCAATGATGGGGCACTATTCCTCCCACTGACACCAAAGTCTGGACCCCTAAAATCTGAAAAACACTAAACTGGCCCTTTTGTTTAGAAAGTTTGGAGACAGATGACATGGATAGAAGCCATAAATGAGGCATTTAGAGATAGATAAATGTCATTTTATTTTTATTTATTTTTTAAACTACGATATTAAAGAAGGGGGAGGGGGAACCAGCCAAATAGGATAAACTGACTGAAGGTCCACTTTAAGGATCACCTGTGCCTCCCCACACAGGAAAATGCAGCCCCCCCCCCCCCCCCGCTCAGGTGAACAAGGCCTCTGAGATCAGTAATCAGGACCTGACTTCATGGTATGATAGAAATATTAGGAGTTCTGAGAGTACTTGGGATACGTCTTGATGATGAATTGCCTCCACTTCAAAGGAGTGGTGATTATAGCGGGCGTGAACTCCTATGAATGCGAGGGAGGGTGTGGGATAGTGGAAATCGGTGTATGTGCCAGTGTATATATATATATATATATATATATATATATATATATATATATATATATATATATACATGCAAATATATACTGGCCTCAAATCTCCCCATTTGGGAACCAGTTTTTCTGGAAGATCACGAAGAACAAACAAAATCTCCTTCTGGCCTCTTAGTAGTGATGTCACAGTGTTATGGTAAGCAAATATTTTCCGTTACACTCATAGGAAGCACTGAAACAATTGGGTGCAACCCGTTCTATAAATACAAGGTGCCATTCTACTCTTATCTGGTGACTCAATGAGAACAGCTATATGAATGCTTTTTATATGACACTGCAGTTGTGTCCTGAAAAAGTATTCACACCCCTTGAAATTTTCCACATTTTGTGATGTTGCAACCAAAAAAACATAAATGTATTTTATTGGGATTTTATGTGATAGACCAACACAAAGTGGCACATAATTGTGAAGTGGAAGGAAAATGATAAATGGTTTTCAATTTTTTTTTTTTTTTTTTTACAAATATGTGAAATGTGTGGGGTACATTTGTATAGCGCCCCCCGGAGTCAATACTTTGTAGAACCTCCTTTCGCTGCAGTTACAGCTGCAAGTCTTTTTGGGGATGTCTCTACCAGCTTTGTACATCTAGAGGGTGACATTTTTGTCAATTCTTCTTTGCAAAATATCTCAAGCTCTGTCAGATTGCTTGGAGAGCGTCTGTGAACAGCAATTTTCAAGTCTTACTACAGATTCTCAACTGGATTTAGGTCTGGACTTTGACTTTTCTAACACATAAATATGCTTTGATGTAAACTATTCCATTGTAGCTCTGGCTGTATGTTTAGGGTCGTTGTGCTGCTGGAAGGTGAACCTCCGCCCCAGTCTCAAGTCTTTTGCAGACTAACAGATTTACTTCTCAGATTGCCCTGTATTTGGCTCCATCAACTCTGACCAGCTTCCCTGTCCCTGCTGAAGAAAAGCATCCCCACAACATAATGCTGCCACCACCGTGTTTCACAGTGGGGATAGTGTGTTCAGGGTGATGTGCAGTGTTAGTTTTCCACCACACATAGCGTTTTGCTTTTAGGCCACAAAGTTAAATTTTGGTCTTATTTGACCAGAGCACCTTCTTCCACATGTTTGCTGTGTCCTCCACATGGCTTCTCACAAACTGCAAACGGGACTTCTTATGACTTTCTTTCACCAATGACTTTCTTTTTGCCACTCTTCCATAAAGACCAGATTTGTGGAGAGCACGACTAATAGTTGTCCTGTGGACAGATTCTCCCACCTGAGCTGTGGATCTCTGCAGCTCCTCCAGAGTTACCATGGGCCTCTTGGCTGCTTCTCTGATTAAAGGGGTTGTAAACCCTCGTGTTTTTTCACCTTGATGCATCTTTTGCATTAAGGTGAAAAAACTTCTGACACTGATCAGCCCCCCGATTTTACTCACCTGAGCCGTTTGTTCACACGGCGGAGACACGCTCTACCTCTCTGTCTGTTTTCTCGGCTCTTGATTGGATAGGTTTATAGCAGTGCAGCCATTGGATCCCGCTGCTGTCAATCAAATCCAATGACGTGGGGGGCAGGGCCAAGTCCAGCATTCTGTGTTTATGGACGCAAAATCTGGAATCGGGAGGGCTCCCGCACGGGGACACCCATGGAGAGTGCTTCACCTAAGTGGTTTCCCAGTGCAGGGAGGAGCTGATAGCGCCGCTGGGGGACCCCAGAAGAGGAGGATCGGGGCCACTCTGTGCAAAATGAACTGCACAGTGGAGGTAAGTATGATATGTTGTTTTTTTTTTTTTTTTTTTTTTAATAGCAAAGAGGGTTTACAACCCCTTTAATGCTCTCCTTGCCTGGCCTGTCATGTCAGTTTAGGTGGATGGCCATGTCTTGGTAGGTTTGCAGTTGTGCCATACTCTTTCCATTTTCGGATGATGGATTGTACAGTGCTCCGTGAGATGTTCAAAGCTTGGGATATTTTTTTTTTTTTTTAACCTAGCCCTGCTTTAAACTTCTCCACAACTTTATCCCTGACCTGTCTGGTGTGTTCCTTGGCCTTCATGATGCTGTTTGTTCACTACGGTTCTCTAACAAACCTCTGAGGGCTTCACAGAACAGCTGTATTTATACTGAGATTAAATTACACATAGGTGGAATCTATTTACTAATTAGGTGACTTCTGAAGGCAATATAGTTAGGGGTATCAGAGTAAAGGGGGCTGAATACAAATGCACACCACACTTTTTTCACAGATATGTTTGTAAAAAAATGTTGAAAACCATTTATCTTTTTTTTCCACTTCACAATTATTTTGTCACTTTTGTGTTGGTCTATCATGAATTCCCAATAAAATATATTTACGATTTTGGTTGTAACATGACGAAATGTGGACAATTTCAAGGAGTATGAATACTTTCTCAAGGCACTGTACACGAAGATGCGTTCTGAGCAAAGAGAGCAGATATGACGTTTCCAGTTGCTAAAGAGGGAATGCAGCTGTGGCATAATACAGTGGAACCTCGGTTTGCGAGTAACGCGGTTAACGAGCGTTTCGCAAACCGAGCACTGTATTTATAAGATTCCTAACTCGGTTTGTGAGTGTTGTCTCGCAAAACGAGCAGGATTCAGGCCAAAAGTGGTGTGCAGTACCGCTTTTGGCCTGAGGTGGGGGGCGCCGGAGCCGAGCAGAGCCGAAAGGCCCGAGGACAGTTCGGCTGACCTCGGCAAACCTCGGAAAGGCTCGTGAACGGAGTCTTTCCGAGGTTTGCCAAGGTCAGCCGAAGTGTCCCTCTGGCCTTTTTGTCCGTTTCCGAGGCTCTCCGGCACCCCCCCCCACCTCTGGCCACATGCGGTATTGCATCCCATTGAAGTCAATGCGGAACAAATTATTTTCGTTTCCATTGACTTCAATGGGAAAACTCGCTTTGATATGTAAGTACATTGGATTACGAGCATACTCCTGGAACGGATTATGCTCGTAATCCGAGGTTCCGCTGTATTTGGACCTGCGTCCAGCTTTCCATCCAGAGGATGCTGGACTTGTTATCTCTAATATAATCCTATATGCAGTGAGCTCTGGGTCTGCAGCCAACTTTATCAGGAAAGGAACTGGTAGGACTCTTGATCCTGGCACAGCCGTTATCGGACAAGAAAATAACGGTAAAAGGTGATGGGGTTGTATGCTTGATGAGCTGGGATATTTTAAAGCTTGAACTCCAGCAAAAAAAAAAAAAAGATGAATAGCCTAATAAAGAAAACTGCTTTTGCTGTAATATCCCCCCCCCCCCCCCTAATCTAGGGCTGCCCCTACCATTGTTTCTGCCTCCTTGATGTCCTCATTCTAATGGACAACATCAATCGACCCACTTCCTCTGAGACCAGATCATCCTGAACCCGCCCTAGCCGGTGACTGGAGAGTGAAAGGTGAAGCAGTGCAGCGCATGAAGGGAACTAAACTAAAAGTACTGCAAGAGTAGGGGCAGCCCTAGATTAAGGGGGAATATTGCAGCAAAAGTGGTTTTCTTTATCCTCCTTTTTAGAAATAAATAGCCTAGCTTCTTAATTTTTTGCTGGAATTCTGCTTTATTATATACAATCTCATCAAGCATACAACCTATCTATATCCTGATAAAATTAGCTGTAGGAGAGGAGGATTGGGTAAGTAAAATGGATTTTTGTGGCCCCCTAGACCCAAACAAGCATTTAAAGTGTTTCTAAAGCCTAAACATGTTTTACCTAAATGCATTCCCTGTATTAAGGTAAAAAATGTTTAAGGTAACAGTATTGGTGCTGCCTAGATTTCCCCCGATACCGGCGCCCCCACCATGTATTCTGGGCTCCACTTGGTCATCTGTAGGCCCAGGACCAACCTGGCAGGTACAGGGGAGGGAGAAGAGTGGACCCCAATCCCCACCCCCGCTGCAAAGGAGGAGGTTTTCTTTCCCTATTCTTTTCATCTATTAAAGTCGCACTGTCCCGTCACCCATGCAACTGCAGATATCCCTTCCACCCTGGCAGCCCTACTTACCAAGTTTAGCTCTCTTAACTAGATGGTGACTAGCTCTAATAGTTGTGCCATGTCCTTCTATGCAGAGAATTTTAGAGACACCAGTTGGCTGGATTTGTATGGGTGCTCAACCTGTGGCCCTCCAGCTGTGGAACTACAGGTCCCATGAGGCATTGCAAGTCTGATAGTTACAGGCTTGACTCCCATGGACAGAGGCATGATGGGACTTGTAGTGCCAAAAAAAACAAACAGCTGGGGGGCCACAGGTTGAGCAACCCTCCCACTACACACTTACAAATTGTTTAAAAGAAATGTAACAAATTTTATTTACACAAAGCATCTGTTGAAAACAATATATTCCATTATTATTAGGGATGCGCAATAACATTTACCGAGTAACGATACTTTATTTTTTTTATTTTTTTTTTTGGAATCGACAATTACCGATACCTGTTTACACTTCAGCTGTCAGCAATGGTACAAAGCATTGAAAAGAAGTTATTTACAAAATATATATATATATATATATATATATATATATATATATATATATATATATATATATATGTGTAAATCCATGTTAAAGGTATACAAATACTAACAAAAAAAGTTTGCATTATTAATAGTTTTATAAAAGAGAATCCAACAACAAAAAATATAAATCAGGAAAATTGATTAGATAAGGAGTTAATTAAGGCTGATTAGAGTAAATAAGGGGTTAAACAGAGGAACATTTAACTACTTCAGCCCCGGAAGGATTTACCCCCTTAATGACCAGGCCATTTTTTGTGATGTGGCACTGCGCCGCTTAAACTAACAATTGCGCTGTCTTGTGAAGCTGTTGCCAAACAAAATTTGAGGTCCCTTTTCCCCACAAATAGAGCTTTTTTTGGTTGTATTTGATCATCTCTGCGCTTTTTTTTATTTTTTGCTCTATAAACAAAAAAAGAGCGACAATTTAAAAAAAAAATAAAACTTTTTTTTTTTTTTTTTTTTACTTTTTTGCTGTAATAAATAATATATATATATATATATATATATATATATATATATATATATATATATATATATATGGAAACTTCTAAATTCAGTTTAGGCCAATATGTATTCTGTTACATATTTTTGGTTAAAAAAAATCGCATTAAGTGTATATTGGTTGGTTTGTGCAAAAGTTATAGCATGTACAAAATAGGGGATAGATTTATGGCATTTTTATTTTAGTTTTTACTAGTAATGATGGTGATCAGTGAGATTGCGGCGGACACATCAGACACTTCTGACACTTTTTTTGGGACCATTGACATTTATACAGCGATCAGTGCTATAAAAATGCACTGATTACTGTATAAAAGCAGAGAGTAGAAATTCTATCATAGGAAGAAAGCTGCTCCATCCCTGATACACTAGACAAGATATCTCCCATGGGACTTTATTGTAGCAATAGAAATTGCACAAATACAAATTGGTGTGTAAAAAAAATAAATTAATTAAAATTTATTGAACGGGTTTAAAATTGGCTGGTCTAGACACTTCATGTCCTGATCTTATACAATTCCTACACATACATATACTGCAGGGATACATGAAATTGTTAAAATAAAATGCATATCCACCAAGTCAATCCAACGCATTTCAACTTATATAAAGTCTTTATCGGGGATAAGGAAGTGGAAGCAATCCTACATACATCAAGAAAACAAAAGTAAATGCATAATGAAATTTATATTACATTTTACCAGATTGTACATGATTTTACTATTTCCATATGACCTTCAAAACAAGCATAATGCACTTGCAAAGATCTGAACATGACTGGATGTCCAGACTGACTATAAATCATAATACCTTTTTTAAAAAAATGTTATGGATCAACTAAAGAGTGTCCCTATGCTTTGATTCAATTCAGTGAATGCAAGAAACCCGCCTCTGTTGCCTTCTGCTTGACAGCCATTGATCTTCTGTGGTGCTTGAGGTCTGGGTTGGGCTGAGACCCGTGTGGTCTGCACCACCGAGCCATTACCTGTCTGGACATCGAGTCACTTTCATATCTTTTGTAAGTGCATTATACATGCTTTGAATGTCAGTGTCTGAACGTCTGGAAAAATTTAATAAAAATTTCATTATGCATTTTCTTTAGTTTTCTTGATGTATGTAGGATTGCTTCCACTTCCTCTCCCCTGATGAAGACTTCATATAGGTTGAAACGCGTTGTGTTGACTTGGTGGTTATGCATTTTTTTTTTTAATAATTTCATGTATCCCTGCAGTATACATATATTGTAGGAATGGTATAAGATCAGGACGTAAAGTGTCTAGACCAGACAATTTTAAACCTGTTCAATAAAAGTTTTTATTTTTTTTTAATTTTTATACACCAATTTGTAATTGTGTGATTTCTATTTCTGCAACAAATATCTTTTGTCTACTGATCACTGTATAAATGGCACTGGCAGGGAAGGGGTTAAGTGTGTCCTAGGGAGGTGTTTCTAACTGTGGGGGGAGGGGACTGACTGGGCGTACAGAGAGATCGTTGTTCTTGATCACTAGGAAAAGACTATCACACTGTACTCCCCTGACAGAACGGGGATGTGCTTTGTTTACACTGGCAGATCCCCATTCTGCCTCTCCTATGGAGCGATCGCGCATGGCAGGCGAACATCGTGACCATGTGCATCGGCGCCGTGCATGTGCCCCACTGTACCTAATACACGAAGCGCCATACTGGTACGGTGATTTGCGCAATAGAGCCGCCCTGTCGCAGTATAACTGCAGCCGCTAGTTGACAAGTGGTTAAAAGAAAACATTTAGGCCTCATGCACACAGGGCGTTAGAAAAACAAGCTGCAAAGCCACTACGAATGCCAGGAAAAAGCGGCTGTAAAAACGTAGCTTTTAGTAGCTTTTTGCATTGGCGTTAATGCACTTTTAGCAGCCTTTCTCTGCCTCTATTCAAAATCATTGGTTCCCTATCAGAGTCTATTGATTTGAATAGAAGTCGCACCACAAGTTGGATCATGATGATCTGACTTGTGATGCGGCTTGTGCGCTGAGGATCTTGAAGAGGAACCCTCACCAAAATAAAAAAAAAACTGGTGTGGGGTCCCCCCCTCAAAAGCATACCAGTCATTTTGGTCTGGTAAGGATTTTAAGGGGATCCCCACACCAAAAAAGAAATTGGCGTGGGGTTCCTCCCCCCTAAATATGCATACCAGACTCAAAAGGGCCTGGTGGGGTCGGGTGAAAGTCTGATCCTGTTCATTGAGGTCACGTGGAAGTCCGATATGAAGTCGTAGGGCAAAGTTGGATTTTAAGCCCTCTGACTTCTATGTGGGAGCGGTGTGAACCCGGCCTTATTGTCAAAGCTCAGTTGAACAATATGAAGTTAGAAGCTGGTTACTATGCACAGCTGCACCAGATTCTGAGTGCTCCACTTTTTTAGTAAATTCCCCCCCACCACTGCATTTCCCAGACTAAAGTAATCCGCTTCCTTAGGCGTAGATTGGGGTCAATACGGAAATTGGATTAAAACATATTGTATGTGTAAAGGAAATTTTGTAAGTTCTGTATATAATTGTATTCTATTTTGTATGTATTTCACTCTGCCCTCACTGTGCACACAGCACTAATAATGTTTTCAGTACATATTTGCATTCTTTCGAGTCCTGATTAGAATTAGCCTGCCTATGTTACGCCCCTTGTTACCATAAAAGTACAATTGTAATATTAATGTGATACCTACATAATCATGGGTATAAAAACCCTCAATTGCGTCATAATAAAGCAGAACAGTTATTTGGAAAGATGCTGAGCGTATCTTTTGTGTCTGTTCCCTAGTGCAGTAGTTATTATTAATTTGGAACCACTAATCAATATAAGGATAGGGGTTGCCTATCTATAAAATGGCCAGGTCAGTATGTGTCTAGGGGGGTTGATCAGTGCAGATGCAATCACTTTGACCAATCAGTGAGAAGACGAACACTAACAAAACCAGACAGAATTTCAAGTGGGAGTAAACTCCCATGCAATAGTTGTACCTATAGGTGAGCCTATAATGAGGCTTACCTGTAGATACTGTAAATGGCTTCTAAACTTGCACCGTTTAGGAGATATTTACTATACATGCAGCTGGTGACATCACCGTCACATGCACTCTGAAGGCTTCGTTCTAAGGTAAGTTTCACATAATGTGCTAGTATGCAATGCCTTGCAGATTAGGAAAAAAAAAAATCGCCAGCAGTTTTCTACCGCTTTTAGACCTTTTTTCTCCGCCGCAAGCTTTATTTGTTTGACATGACACTATATTCCCAGCATTGTGTTACTGGATACCCTAACCATCCCCTCTTTCTTTTCTTTCATTTCAGCTGTGGGTTTGGGATCCTGGTGCTTCCACATGACGCTGCAATACGAAATGCAGGTAACTTTTAAAGGAAACCGATAAGATTACGGAGGCTTCCCTGTAGTGTTGAGGGTTTTCTATGCTTGATGGTGCCGGTGCCTCTCTCGTGACCCCCATTAAATTGCTTAGAGCACTGCCTCAAGTGTCGGTTCTTCTGCTCCGGTGATCCACTAGATCTAGGTACTGGCGTTTGTAGTGTTCATCCAAGCACACTGTGTAATAAGTTTAGAGATGATGATTAGCACTCCTAACAGCCCATGTACAAGGTACGGATAGAAAGCGGCCTCAGCCTAGGCTCCTCCCAGGCCACGGCCACTGACACGTTTCGCCTCGCCCATGGGGCTTAGTTATAGAGCCCTGATGACTAAAGCCTGGTTCATACTATTAGTTTAAGTGATTGTAAAGGCAGAAGGTTTTTTATCTTTATGCATTCTATGCATTAAAGTGATTTTTTAAAGGTAAAAAATTAAATAAACATATCATACTTACCTTCACCGTGTAGCTCGTTTTGCACAGAGTGGCCTCGAACCTGCTCTTCTGGGGTCCCCCGGCGGCTCTCGCGGCTCCTTTCCGAATCAGATAACCCCCTCGGAAAAGCGATTCCCCGAGGGGGTTACCTTGCGGGCGTGCTCACGAGTCCAGCATTCGGCGTCCATAGAGGCCGAATGCAGGACCCGGCCCCGCCCACGGCGCTCATGTCATTGGATTTGATTGACAGCAGCAGGAGCCAATGGCTGCGCTGCTATCAGTCTGGCCACAACCATTTTGACTGTGGGCAGCTGAAGCTGCTGCCTGTTCACTTCCTGGATTTACACAGACACACAGAGGCACACCTCCTCCAGCTCTGCAGCTCCCATTGGTCCTCTTATGACTCGTCCCCCCTCCCTTCCTGGCAAACTCTTATGAGAGTCATAAGCCTAGGCTTTTTACCAGACAAGAAACAGGAAGTGGGCTGTATAAGGTATTTACTGACAGAAAAAAAAAATATTTTACTGTCCAAAGTTAAAACAACAAGGGCAGAAGATTTAATAGATGGAAAGTTGAAAAAATGACTGAAGGTTCTGCTTTAATGACACAGATTAAAACACGACCAAGTGCTGAATAAATCTGGTTCCTTGGGGGAATTCAACTTTTTTTTAGAAGGTACTTATAATTCTCCTTTAAATGACAGAATAAAAGGATATTTTGTCTGTTTTTAAACATGGTATGCTTACCAGCTTTGTGTAATGGTTTTACACAGAGCAGCCCCGATCCTCCTCTTCTTGGGTCCCTTGCCGGTGCTCCTGGCCCCTCCCTCCTGCCTAGTGCCCCCAGAGCAAGCAGCTCTGGGGGCACTAGGCAGGAGGGAGGGGCCAGGAGTTCCTCCCGAGCCTCTGCTCTGTGTCCATTTACACATGGAGCGCAGCTTGGTCCCCCCCTCTCTCCTCATTGGCTCACTGGCTGTGATTGACAGTAGCGAGAGCCCATGGCTACCACAGCTGTCTCAGCCAATGGGGAGGAAGATACCTGGGAGAGCTGAGGCTCTCGTGCACATTGCTGAATCAGAAGCGGGCTCAGGTAAGTATTGAGGGGGGGGGCTGCTGCACACAGAAGGATTTTTACCTTCATGCATAGAATAGGATAGGGATGACGGCCCTCCAGGGTGCAGCTTCAAAAAAATGTGTCAATAGAAACTCCCATATCCCTATCCTGACTTGTTCCTTTCCTGAGCATAGTCCCCAGGTTAGCTCACAGGTCCCCGGCAGGGAGCATGTATGTTCAGGATGATTCTATTGTCTAACAATAGTTGTGTTTTCTTAATTTTTTTTTCTTTCCTTCTGTTTAGCTGCTGGATGAATTGCCCATGATCTACAGCTGTAGTGTCTTTGTCTACTGCCTGTAAGTAACTTCTTCTTTTTTTTTCTTTTTTTTTTTTTTTTTTTTTATAAAGCTGAGCTCCAGACAGACGGCTAAATATATAGACAATACAGATCTATGAACTGTTGTACAAGACAAAAAAAATTGGTATTTCCGTTCGTCCAGTCTTGTGATCCAGACATCCATGCCAGCTGGCACAGTCAGGTTGTCATACTTCACTACAGTAAAGCTAGCCATACCTTTGCATAAACAAACTGGACTAATTTCCTCATGCAAACATTTTAAACTGATTGTAAAGGTGTTTGTTATTCTAAAAAAAAAAAAAAAAAAAACATGTCATACTTAACAGCTCTGTGCAAGGGTTTTGCACAGAGCAGCCCCGGTCCTTTTTTCTGGGGTCCCCCGGCGGCGCTCCTCCTCTTTGAGTGCCCCCACGGAGAGCCACATTCCCTGGGGGCACTCGTGTGGGCACACTACCGAGTCCTGCTGCTGCATCCATTGACACAGATGGCAGGACTCGGCCCGGCTCCCGTGTCGCTAGATTTGATTGAGAGCAGAGGGAGCCAATGGCTCCTGCTGCTCTCAATCTATCCAACGAGGAGAGAGACAGCGGCTGGAGCTGCTGGGCTCGTGCTTATCGCTGGAACAATCGGTTTCAGGTAAGAAAAAGGTTGGGGGGGGGGGGGCTCTGGGGGGCAGCTGCAGTGTAGAAGGTTTTTTAC
>JBBDGP010004526.1:0-82500 GCA_037952835.1 Lithobates septentrionalis | reverse complement strand
AATCGATTACTATTTTCATAATCGATTAATCGCCCAGTAACATAATGGGGTTAAAAAAAAACTAAGATGGGCCCTTTATAGTACAAAAAGATCAAATAATAGCTACTGTAAATATTACTTTCACAGTTCTACAGTAAAAAAATTAACCCCTTACAGTAGTGATTATTAGCTTTTTTGTACTATAAAGGGCTAATTTTATTTTTTTTTAACTCCATTATTTTACTTTTTAACGTCTTAGACCTGGTTCTATGTGTTTTTTGGTGCTTTTTGCAGAAACACACTACAGTTCATTTACATAGTTTCCTATGGGACACGTTCACATCTATGCTTTTTTTCAGCCACTGCGTGTTTGGAAAGGGTCAGGGACTTTTTTTTTAATGCAAAACAGTGCTTTTTTGGTTCAATATACCTCAATGGAGAAGCTGCAGAAAAGCATGTAATGCGTTTTTGCAGCAATTTGTGTTTTTTAATCTGCCCAACAACAAATTGGCCAAAAAAATGCAAAAACGCAAATTGCAGCAAAATCAGTTTGACCTCACTAACCATTAGAAAATCGAAAACGAACGTTCTTAAAATTACATTTTTTTTTTTTTTGAAGGAAGACATGGTTTGTTTTTTTTAATACAAAAATTTGATCTCTGAGTCTGATATTTACCAGGTTTACTCTTTAATAGTATATACAGTATATCTCTTCTGTCTGTTATTCTCAGAGTGGATTAGAGATTTTGCTCCCTAACCATATAGTTGGTTATTTATATTTACCACTGCATAGAGATATTTAAGAATAAATTGCCTTTTTTTAAAAAAAACTTTACATATTAACTAAATTATACACCACACTTATTTTTTGATGTTATTAACCAATTGATCGAAACAATAATCGGCCAACTAATCGATTATGAAAATAATCGTTAGTTGCAGCCCTAGTTTCATCGGGCTTTTGCTGGCCGAACTCCAGCCAGCAAAAGATTGAGAGCATGTTCTCAATTTTTCGGTCGGAAAAAGTTCCTATCCGAAAATGCAATCGTCTGTGGCAATTCCGACGCGCAAATTTCCTACGCGTGCTCGGAAATAATTTGACGCATGCTCTGAAGAATTGAACTTCGTTTTCTCGGCTCGTCTTAGTGTTGTACGTCACCTCGTTCTTGACGGTCGAAAGTTCAGCAAATTTTTGTGTGACCGTGTGTATGCAAGGCAAGCTTGAGCGGAATCCCGTCGGAAAAGCCGTCATATCTTTTTCCGACGAGAAGTCCGATCGTGTGTACGCGGCATTAGACTTTTTAAGGGAAGTCACCAGAGCTGGACACAGTATTCTAAATGAAGAGATATCAGGACCTCCTTCCTCCTGCTGGTGATCCCTCTAGTAATACCTAAAGATAAGGATAAGGACCTCCCTCCTTCTGCTGGTGATCCCTCTAGTAATACCTAAAGATAAGGATAAGGACCTCCCTCCTTCTGCTGGTGACCTCTCTAGTGATAACTGAAGATCTATGTAGAGGAATCAGAACCTCCTTCCTCCTGCTGGTGACCCCTGTACTGTAGTGGTAACTAAACATCTATATAGGGAAATCAGGACCCCCTTCCTCTAGCTGGTGATCCCTCTAGTGGTAATCGAATATCTATATAGGGGAGTCAGGACCTTCTTCCTACTCCTGCTGGTGATTTCTCTAGTGATAACTAAAGATAGATTGGAATCAGGAAGAAGAACCAGGACCTCCTTCCTCCTGCTTGTGACCCCTCTAGTGGTAATCAAATATCTATATTTGGTAATCAGGACCCCCTTCCTCCAGCTGATGATACCTCTAGTGATAATCAAATATGTATATAAGGGAATCAGGACCTGCTTCCTCCTGCTGGTGGTTCCTCTAGTGGTAACTAAAGATCTATATTGGGAAATCAGGACGTCATTTGATCCCTCTTGTGATGCACCCCAGAATTCTATTTACATTCCCCACTGCAAATCAGAATATGTAGGGTTGGGTACAGGGTTGTTTGGTCCACTTTTAATCATTGTCCTTTTTCTTCTTCTCAGGTCTACTTAAAGTGGAAGGAACCAGTATTCCATCAGGTACATTAGCTGCATGTCTTGGAATCTTTATGTTGTTTTTGTGTTGCTACATTCATGGATCAGAAGATTTCCCAAACGTCAGTTTAATAACCAAAACTGGAGTATTGTTTTAGAAATGGACCCTTTTAGGGACTGTTTATGCGTTCTTGCCCATGTAAGAACTGCTTTTCTGTACATGGTAGACAATGGGAATACAAAATCAAATCAAATCTGTGGTATATATATATGTGTGTGTGTGTGTGTGTGTGTGTGTGTGTGTGTGTGTGTGTGTGTGTGTGTGTGTGTGTGTGTGTAAGGAGTGCTCAAACACAATGTGACTAAATTAGGTCAGTTTAAGCCAGTATAATCCTCAGTGTAAGGTGTTTCTTCCTTCACCACATTAAAACACAGAACTGCTTACCAGAAACCAAGACCCCACAATATAGGAGGTCTAAATGCTCTTGATTATAATGGCAGAAGGCGGAGGCAAAAGGGACTTGGCTCTTCTCACACATAGACGCAGATCAGATCAGGCCCAATAATTTTGCACCAAAGAGAAAGGAAAACTCCATAGTGTAATAAAGTATGAACTTTTTTTATTAAAGATAAAAGTGAGGTACTCACAAAATATGGTAACTTACCACATAAGACGTATGGCAAGCGAGCGTGATGTCACCGGTGACGCTCCCCCCCCCCCTACACGTTTCGTCAGAACCAACTTCATCAAGGGGCAAGGCCTTACTTTCCCGGCTGTAGGGTAGCAGCTAATATGAAATCCTCCCTCTTGACATTCTCAAACGAGAATGTGCCATTCTTCTTCACTTCATCATATATAACAGCATTTCTTACATATATCACAATAAAAGAAGTTTCTATACAGAGTTGATTTAGCTGTATGAATGTGACCGTATCACAATTGTCATAAGTACAGTACTTGCGAAATGGCATTGATGGCTGCGGTCCAATCGGAGTACCATTTTAAAGTTTATGTAAAGCCAAAACCTTTTTCCTTTCTATTTTGGATTGAATGTGGAAGTGTTAAAACCCCTGTCGTGTGTTGTTTTGTTTGCTGTCAATGTCCCTGTTGGGGAGATTCCCCCTCTCTATTTGTCCTGGTGACCATTGTCTCTGACACAGCTACTGTATATCCAAAACTAAAAATAAGTTGGTTTTATACCCACTTTAAACTCCAATAACATAAAAGGCAACAGGGAAAGGGTTTTTCTGCCTTGCAGCCAGGGGTTGGGGGGGGGGGGGGGGGTCAGGATTTATAGAACTTGTAATAACATTTTAATTAGAAAAAAAATTCCCTGTGTAGAAAATGACTATTAGCCTTTCATGTAAAAAAATAATTTGGTGCTAGTCTTGATTTCATCAGACCTTCATTATAATTGAGCCACTTTTGTTCAGGCTGCTGTAATAAGATGGAGCTGTGATCACTTAGGAAGGAGCAAGCTTGGCCAGAAGCTGAGCACTGAGATAAGGTGGACGCAGCAGTGCTGGAAAGTGGAAGACATTTAGTACATATGGAATGTTTAATAACAGTGCAGGGAGCAGAGAGCCCCTGAGATGTGCTAAGCACAGCTGATAGCTGGTGTACAACAATGGGCCCATGTTCCGTCAGATATGGCGACCTGTCCAAATTGGTAACGGAAGTGAAGTTCCATCTCCGCCATCTTGCTACTCCCTGCACTCCTCCACAGTAACGATACACCGAGAAGGGGGCAACCGGACATCTTGTTACACCCACCAGAGTTTTGCATTTCACAGTTATTTTTAACAGGAAACGGAGCTTATAAGGTGAAATACAGTAATTAGAAATCCGACGGACTGTTTAGATGTTGAATTTTAAAAGCAGCGGCAAACCTGCTGATCTCACAGGTTTGCTAATCTGACAGAACACCTCTGCTTTTATATTTCAACATGTAAACAGTCCGATGGATTTCTAAATACTGTATTTCACCATATATGCTTCGTTTCCTGTTAATAACTGTGAAATGCTAAATTCCAGTGGGTGTAACAAGATGTCCACTCTCCCCTTCTCGGTTTATCGTTATGTGGAGGAGTACGGGGTATGGCAAGATGGCGGCGACAGAACGTCACTTCCGTTACCAATTCTGACGGGTTCCCTAATCTGACGGAACACCCGCTCTCCAGCTGAGTGGATGACCTTTTCTACATACACGTTTGTCTGTTCCCGATAAAGCTGCATCTGAAGGGTGGAGAATTCTGGGAAATCTCTTGACGCATTACTTGTCCACATCTGGTTCCCATTGCAAGAGCTGACAGGATGCCTCTCCATAGCTTAGATGGCAATCTTTTGAAAAAAAAAATTTCCACAACTTTATATCGTCTTCAAGATTTAACCCTTTAGCACTAACAATGTGAAAATATAGAAAACAAAATATGCACACTTCTCCATCATTCTAAGCCATGTCACTGGTCTCCAGGGAATGGATAGGCTGCCTTCTCAGTAATGTGTCACTTGTCTATTGTGAATAGGTACAGTGGAAATAAAAAGTCTACCACTACATAAAAATAACAAAATAATGTGGTTGCATAAGTGTGCACACCCTCTTATAACTGGGGATGTAGCAGTGTTCAGAATTAACCAATCACATTCAAACTTGTGTTAAATAAAAGTCAGTACACACCTGACATCATTTTAAAGTGCCTCTGATTAACCTCAAAGTTCAGCTGTTCTAGTAGGTCTTTCCTGACATTTTCTTAGTCGCATCCTACAGCAAAAGCCATGGTCCACAGAGAGCTTCCAAAGTATCAGAGAGTTCTCTTTGTTAAAAGGTATCAGTCAGGAGAAGGGTACAAAGACTTCCAAGGCATTAGATATACCATGGAACACAGTGAAGACAGTCATCATCAAGTGGAGAAAATATGGCACAACAGTGACATTACAAAGAACTGGACGTCCCTCCAAAATTGATAAAAGGAAACTGGTCAGAGAGGCTGCCAAGAGGCCTACAGCAGCATTAAAGGAGTGGCAGGAATATCTGGCAAGTACTGGCTGTGTGGTACCTGTGACAACAATCTTCCGTATTCATCATATATCTGGGCTATGGGGTAGAGTGGCAAGATGGAAGCCTTTTCTTAAGAAGAAAAACATCCAAGCCCGGCTAAATTTTGAAAAAACACATTTGACGTCTCCCAACAGCATGTGGGAAAATGTGTTCTGGTCTGATGAAACCAAGGTTGAACTTTTTGGCCATAATTCCAAAAAATATGTTTGACGCAAAAACACTGCACATCACCAAAAGAACACCATACCCACTGTGAAGCATGGTGGTGGCAGCATCATGATTTGGGACTGTTTTTCTTCAGCTGGAACAGGGGCCTTAGTCAAGGTAGAAGGAATTATGAACAGTTCCATATACCAATATTGGCACAAAACCTTCGGGCTTCTGCTAGAAAGCTGAACATGAAGAGGAACTTCATGACAATGACCCAAAGCATACATCCAAATCAACAAAAGAATGGCTTCACCAGAAGAAGAAGAACATTTAAAGTTTTGGAATGGCCCAGCCAGAGCCCGGACCTGAATCCCAATGAAAATCTATGCTGTGATCTGAAGAGGGCTGTGCACAGGAGATGCCCTCACAATCTGACAGATTTGGAGTGTTTTTGCAAAGAAAAGTGGGCAAATATTGCTAAGTCAAGATGTGCCATGCTTATAGACTCATATCCAAAAAGACTGAATACTGTAATAAAATCAAAAGGTGCTTCAACAAAGTATTAGTTTAAGGGTGTGCATACTTATGCAACCAGATTTTATTTTTACTCCCCCCCCCCACCTAAAAGATTTCAGTTTTTTGTTTAATTGAGTTGTACAGTTTATAGGTCACATTAAAGGTGGAAAAAGTTCTGAAATTATTTATCTTTGTCTCTTTTTTTTTTTTTTTTTTTAACATCACAGAAACCTAATTTTTAACACGGATGTGTATACTTTTTTATATCCACTGTAGGCTACATTCTTCGTGATGTCACTGGTCTCTAGTGAATGGATAGGCTGCATTCTCAGTGATGTCACTGGTCTCTAGTGAATGGATAGGCTGCATTCTCAGTGATGTCACTGGTCTCTAGTGAAGGGATAGGCTGCATTCTCAGTGATGTCACTGGTCTCTAGTGAATGGATAGGCTGCATTCTCAGTGATGTCACTGGTCTCTAGTGAATGGATAGGCTGCATTCTCAGTGATGTCACTGGTCTCTAGTGAATGGATAGGCTGCATTCTCAGTGATGTCACTGGTCTCTAGTGAAGGGATAGGCTGCATTCTCAGTGATGTCACTGGTCTCTAGTGAAGGGATAGGCTGCATTCTCAGTGATGTCACTGGTCTCTAGTGAATGGATAGGCTACATTCTCAGTGATGTCACTGGTCTCCAGGGAATGGATAGGCTGCATTCTCAGTGATGTCACTGGTCTCTAGTAAAGGGATAGCCTGCAGTGCCCAATATAACTTCTATTACATCAGGAGCCTCTGCTAACTGTATGTCTGTTTTTCCCCACTTCTAGGTCATGTACGGCCTGCTGGTGGCTTTACTGGTCCTCCGCTCTGTGTATATAGTTACCTGGTACGTCTGCAAGATTCTGAAAGAAAGAAAAATGTCAATCTCTACTTATATTAGGCCAATTAGTGTAGTAATATGATGGGGCGTTTTTTATTTTTATTTTTTTTCTTCAGTAGCAGGGCATTTGATTGCTTTTACAGATTTTTTAGATTGTAAGCTCTAATGAGCAGGGCCCTCTGATTCCTCTTGTACCAAATTGTGATGAAACTGTACTGCCTGCCCTCGTGTTGTAAAGCGCTGCACAAACTGTTGGCGCTAAATAAAACCTGTATAATAATAATAATTCCTGGTTACAGAGGGAAATGGTTCCTTTAAGGAAACTTTTCGTTTAGAGTTCTTGGTGCAATACTTGACTTTACCTCCAGGTGGAGCAGGTGAATTCTGTCATTTTAGAGTATGGTCCTTATAAAAAAAAAAAAAAAAAAAAAAAAAAAAGGAACGTAAGGTTGGGACTGGGCGCCTGCACTTCTACATGGAATTGGGGCTTTCCTTCTGTTTTTTTTTTTTTTTTTTTTTTTTTTTTTTCTTTGTTATAAAACTTTTTTAAATCTTTTGGAGCTTGAAGCTGAAATTTTAATTTTTAATTTATTTTTTTACAGCTTACCTCTAACAAAGGGTGTTCTATGGCCAGCTGGCTGCTGCTTGCTGTAAGGCTGCTTTCACACTGCTCAGTTGCAAAAAACACAGTAAAATGCATATGCGCATGGGCTTTTTCTGGTTGCCTGACATCAGCGTGCCCTTGTGAAACATGGACTTGTGACTCCAAAAACCGCAACCGCTGGTGCGTTTTTGATGTGTTTTCAATGGGAAGGTGCGTTTTTATCGTTGTTTTAAACACGCACCAAAAATGCAGCAGGCAGCACTTTTAAAAATGCAACAGACTGGTGTGAGGTCATGTAACGGTCATACATTTTTCTTCCTTTTTTTTTTTTTTTTTTTTTTGTAACGCCAAAAAGGAAGAAAAAACTGATGGGTGTGAAAGCAGCCTTAAAATCATCTCTTCGAGTGATGTCTGATCCCCCGACAGCTCTGAACTTTCGGCTCTGCATGGGTTAAGATCAGCAGAGGCAACTGTGAAAGTCTTCCCTCTACCCTTCATTACCAAAACTCTTGTTTTCACAGAATGCAACAAGTTCTGTGAATGGAGGAGGGGATCCTGTCATTTATCCACCTCTTCTCCATTCAGAGAACGTGTTGCATACTGTGAAAACAAAACCAAATTTTGTTAATGGAAGCGGGAGGGCAGGCGTCAGGAGGCCTTCACAGTTGCAGCCGCTACTCTTAAACCATGCAGTGCTGGAAGTTCACAGCTGTGAGGGGGGGGGGGGGGGTCTGGAATCCTTATTTGAAGGATTTTTACAGTAAGCAGCCACCAGCAAGGACATAGGACTCCTTTCATTAGAGATAGGTTATGTGACTGAAGCTGTACACCAAAACATTTTTTTTTTTTTAACTAAACTTCATCTTTAACCACTTCAGCTCCAGGAAGATTTACCTTCCTACCTGACCAGGCCATTTTTGCAATACGGCATTGCGTTACTTTAACTGACAATTGTGCGGTCGTGCGACGCTGTCTTTAATTGATGTCCTTTTTTTCCCCAAAAATAGAGCTTTTTTTTGGTGGTATTTGATCCCCTTCTGCGGTTTTCTATTTTTTGCGCTATAAACAAAAAAAAAAAACAATTTGGAAAGAAAATGTTTTTTTAACTTTCTGCTGTAAAACATATCCAATGTAATTTCTTCATAAATTTAGGCCAATATGTATTCTGCCACATACTTTTGGTAAAAAAATAAATAAAATAGCAATACGTGTGTATTGATTTGCTCAAAATTTATAGCGTCTACAAACTATGGGATATTTTTTTTTTTCCATTACGGACTAAGACTGGGATGTCAGTAAAGTTGATGTGCGTGTAAAGGCAGGTGTCCCAATACTTTTGGTAATATAGTGTATCTGCTGTAGCTGGTGCGAAATTTATTTTTAGGGAGAAGCTATTGGTCAAAGTTTTTTTTTTTTTTTTTTTTTTTTCTTTCCTGGGAGTAACTTTAATAGCTTTATTCCGTTTTAGTACTTCTAAGCAGAGGAGGTGACATGGGGCAGACTTGATTGAGCCAACTACAAGCCTCCCAATAACATTGTTATTTGTCATTGTAATGTACTCCAGTCTATCTCTTTATAGCTTAAGGTTTCTAATCACGGTACAGATCACAGTGTAGTACTCGTGGCACTTCTGTTTGGAAATGACTTGTACTGTGCTGTCATTCACTTTTATTAATGCATGCTGATTCTTTCTTTCAGGGTGTATCCCTGGCTCCGGGGTCTGGCTTACACCTCGCTAGGAGTGTTTTTAATGGGATTTGTGCTCTGGAACATCGACAACATCTTCTGTGACACTTGGAGGTAAGTTTTTACACTTTTTAAAGAAATTTTAAATTCATGATCCTACTTTTAATCCCTGTGCAGATGGCAAAAAATGTTCCAGCAGAGGAAAGGAATTTAGCGGATTGCTGCGGCTTCATTCACGGGTGGATGTGGATAGTTTTGGCCGCTGAGCCTGCACAATGCAGTGACAGATTGACAGTGATGTCGACTGTCCACCAGTGTTCAGGTGTAACCTCACACGGAGCGATCACTTGCTGATAGGAGTAGACAATGATCCATGGATGCAAAGAGCTTGCCTCCAGGGATAAACATCTGTCCGTAACAGCAGGTTATTGCTCTATATGCGAATATATCCAAACACCAGAGGACAGCTAATACCAGCTCAGTGATGTCACTGATCTCTAATGAAGGGATAGGCTGCATTCTCAGTGATGTCACTGGTCTCTAGTGAATGGATAGGCTGCATTCTCAGTGATGTCACTGGTCTCTAGTGAAGGGATAGGCTGCATTCTCAGTGATGTCACTGGTCTCTAGTGAAGGGATAGGCTGCATTCTCAGTGATGTCACTGGTCTCTAGTGAATGGATAGGCTGCATTCTCGGTGATGTCACTGGTCTCTAGTGAATGGATAGGCTGCATTCTCAGTGATGTCACTGGTCTCTAGTGAAGGGATAGGCTACATTCTCAGTGATGTCACTGGTCTCTAGTGAGGGGATAGGCTACATTCTCAGTGATGTCACTGGTCTCTAGTGAGGGGATAGGCTACATTCTCAGTGAGGTCACTGGTCTCTAGTGAATGGATACATTGCATCTTCAGTGATGTCACTGGTCTCTAGTGAATGGATAGGCTGCATTCTCAGTCATGTCACTGGTCTCTAGTGAAGGGATAGGCTACTTTCTCAGTGAGGTCACTGGTCTCTAGTGAATGGATAGTCTGCATTCCCAGTGATGTCACTGGTCTCTAATGAATGGAAAGGCTGTATTCTCAGTGATGTCACTGGTCTCTAATGAATGGAAAGGCTGTATTCTCAGTGATGTCACTGGTCTCCAGGGAATGGATAGGCTGCATTCTCAGTGATGTCACTGGTCTCTAGTGAATGGATAGTCTGCATTCCCAGTGATGTCACTGGTCTCCAGGGAATGGATAGGGTGCGGCAGCTAACACCACTGTCAGTCTGTCTTTGCTTTGTACTGGCTCAGCAGCTGTAATTATCCGCACCCACCTGTATATCCAGCCGATGTAATCCTTCACTCCTGTGACCCAGGAAAAGTCAGTTGTCGGCTAATGAGCCGGTGTTCTGTTCAAATTGGCCAACTCGTCAAACTCCAACCACCTCACTTCCGGTTTCTTTAAACCATCAGTAATTGGACATTTCGACGAATTGCTGTTTGGACACAACATCGGCAACCAAATACCGTCCGGTACAGGAAGATTTTGCTGTTTTGACACCACAGTGGCTAACGAGGACAAAGTTGTCGACACCTCAGAGACGGCCATTTTCTTAGTATCAGAGCGAGGGACAATCTCTGCTCATAAAATCATGCAGCAGACTGTAAACTGTTGCCGGTGTTGTGTCCAAGCAGCAATTCGTCCAGATCTCCAATTACTGATGGTTTAACCACTTCAGCCCCGGAAGGATTTACCCCCTTCCTGACCAGGCCATTTTTTGCGATGTGGCACTGTGATGCTTTAACTGACAATTGCGCGGTCATGTGACGCTGTACCCAAACAAAATTGACGTCCTTTTTTTCCCACAAATAGAGGTTTCTTTTGGTGGCATTTGATCACCTCTGTGCTTTTTTTATTTTTTGCACTATAAACAAAGAAAGACCAATTTTGAAAAAAAAAGCAATATTTTTTACTTCTTGCTGTAATAAATATCCCCCAAAACATAAAACAATTTCTTACTCAGTTTAGACCAATATGTATTCTTCTACATATTTTTGGTAAAAAAAAATTGCAATAAGCGATTGGTTTGCGCAAAAGTTATAGCGTCTACAAAATAGGGAATAGATTTATGTAATTTTTATTACAAATTATTATTTTTTTTTTTATTTTTTACTAGTAATGGTGGCAATCTGCGATTTTTATTGGGACTGCGACATTGCGGCGGACAGATCGGACTTGCAATATTTTGGGACCATTGACATTTATACAGCGTTCAGAGCTAAAAAAAAAAAAAAAAAAAGCCACTGCGTACTGTTATAAATGTCACTGGCAGGGAAGGGGTTAACACTGGGGGGCAATCAAGAGGTTAAATATGTTCCCTCAAGTGTTTCTAACTGGGGGGGGGGGGGGACTGACTGGGGGAGGAGACCGATCGCTGCTCCTAAGTACTAGGAACAGACGATCTGTCTCTACTCCCCTGACAGAATGGAGATTTGTCTGTTTACATTGACAGATCTCCGTTCTGTCTTTCTCAGGAGTAATCGCGGGTAGCCGGCGGACATCGCGGCCAAGCGCATTGGCTCCTACGTCACGCGGCGGCCGCGTACCCCCTATACTCAAAGCACCCGGTGTACAGCTACGGCCATTCACGCAGGAGTGCCATACTGCCGCCGTCAAACGACAGTGCGCTGTCGGCAAGTGGTTAAACAAACCGGAAGTGAGGTGGTTGGAGTTTCTGATGAGTTGGATAATTTGACAGAACGCCGGTCTAGGCTCTGTACGGATCCCAACAATAATGTCCAGATCCGCCGAGTTTCCTCACTGGCAGCTTGCTCAGCCTCTCATCACGCCGTGGGGGAGACTGAACCAGCCTTTCCTGCCCCCTCCATAGCCAGGAGCTCCAGCCACCGCTCTGTGCTCAGAGCGAATCCAAGAACTGAGCATTCAGCCGTAGGTGACCGGTCCTCTTAATAACACACACTGATACTTCCCTTTGCCATACTCCTTCTTCTACTCCTATAGGTCTGTCAGAGCCTTTGAAAATCCCCAGTACCCAGGTGTGTTATTTTCTTTGCTTCCATCCAGGATGCATTGCTCAAGCCTGAGACCCTTTTCAGACGGGGCGGACCCCATCCAGCGGATCCGCCTGCTCAGCGGGGAACCTTTTCGCTGATCCCTGCTGAGCAGGCGGATGACAGGTTCGTGTCTGCTCCGCTATGCAGAGTGGACACAGCCTGCTTTTCTCTATGGTACGTTTGGATGGAAACGGACTGCAGAAAATACCAGGTGCCTTGGCCATTTAGTTGTATTGTTGAAACCTGATATAGCAGTGGTTCTCAACCTTTCCCAAGTTGTGGGGACCCCTAAGAGTAAAATTCTTTTTTTCGGAGCGTGGTTTGTCAGCACCCAAAGCTAGACAAGTAATTTGCACCCCTAACCCATGGACATTTAGCGCTCCCTGAGTCCCTTCCACTCGTACAGTATTAAAATCCCTTATGTTACATTTCAGGATGTACCACTCTCTTTGTTCTCCTTTTATTACCCTTTTATCTCTCTCTATCCTAATTTCTTGTTCTTTATCTTATTCTTTCTCCCCCTTTTTAATTTTTTCCTCTCCCTTCCATGTATTCTCCATTTTTATTCCTTCTCTTACTCCTTGGTGGGGGTGGGGGGATGAGTGGCGGTGCTGGGGGGAGTTCTGATCAGCCAACTTGGATGCTCTTGATCAAGGTCATCTGCTGATCTGAGAACTGTAGTGGGGACTTTTAATGGCAACTCTAATCACAGGTAGTGTTTCTCACTGTGTCTCCAGCTCTGTGGTGTCTTGCAGCAGTGACACCTATGCCAAAAAAAGGAGATAGGGTCTCCTCCAACCCCTCCCACTTCACATTCCTCACCAGTCAGCTGACCTCTAGTCTCTGCCCCCCACCCATGCCGTGAGCTGAATTGGCGGCTGCAGGCTCCAGGAACAGCCCAGCTGGGCGGCCGCAAAAAGGCTGGGAGAGCGGTGCGGGCTTCGAGAACAGCCCAGGATTCAGGGACCCCTGGCAAATCGTCATTTGACCCCTGGGGGGGTTCCGACCCCCAGGTTGAGAACCACTGTGATATAGGGACCTTAGATTGTAAACTCCATGAGGACAGGGATTGATGTGATTGTACAGTAGTGCTGCAAAAATTGATGGTGGTTTGTAAATGCATGTAATATAAAAAATATTGAGGAACAAAAGAAAAGGGGGACTGTGTGCTGTATGGGGAGGAGGGGGTGTATTGCTTTGCCCTGCATGGACAAAGCACAAGTTCATTTTTGTAACTTTTCCCCATTCAAGGTATTCTTTCAAAATCAAGGATAAAAGAAATTCAATACCATAAGGTGCCTTTGCATCTAAACCAGTCTTTATCAACCTTTTCAACACAGAGGAACCCTTGAAATACCTTTCTGGTCTTAAGGAACCCCTGTTAAAAAATTTCTAAATATATATGTATATGTATGTGTATGTGATATATATATATATATATATATATATATATATATATATATATATATTTATATATATATTTATATATATATATTACACCTCATGATACATAAGTGTGACATTTCTTGGGAGGAATGATCCTTACACTTGTGGTCATTGTGAAGAATTAACCCCCTTATAGATAGCTAAGCAGATCAATGGTGTCAGTGGGAACTTATCTGAGAGGCAGAAATTGGTCATTGCACAAGGAACCCCTATCAACCTCTGGAGGAACCCTAGAGTTTTATGGAACTTTGGTTGAGAAACCCTGATCTAAACATTCCTCCTTTTAGGCATTTGTGTTTTAAATCTTTCCCTTGTAAATATTACCAAATAAAAAAAACTCGTGTTGTTTTCTTCCAGGAATGTACGGCAGAAGATGCCTCCGGTCGTCGGGGCCGTGACACAGTTCCATGCCTGGTGGCACATACTCACTGGACTGGGTTCTTACCTGCATATTTTATTTAGGTAAATCCCCATTATTGCCCCTTTTATGTGGCACTTCTTTAACTGATTCCATATTGCTTATTACCAAAGAGAACCTGTTGCTTCTGTGTGCTTAAAAAATTGTACTGAATTGTACAGGACACCAGCATATACTGTCTGCATACCATTGAAGCTCCAGAACACCACCCCAAGTTGAACCGGTCAGACACTACACTACTTTTAAAAAAAAAAAAAAAAAGACCTGTACTATAGAAGCTGTGCCCAAAATTGACAGGTGGAGGGAAAGTTACTAGTCAGCAGTATTGCCTGTAGGCCCCCCCCCCCCCCCCCCCCGCAGCTGATCCCCCCCCCCCCCCATTACTGACTTGATATACCTTGTTCTGCTCTATGTGAAGGCGACCATCTTGGTAGAGGTAGGACTGCGCTTTCTCATGGCAGAGCTGTCTGGTAGAGGATTGGTCAAGTAGCAACAGGAGAGATGATGGAAGCATAGATCAATAGAATACGATGAAACCTAATCGGGGAGGTTTTTGTACTGCAGATCCCCAGTTCCAGCTTCCTCTTTGGCAAGGAGAACAGTGAGCAGGACAGCAAGGACATCCCCCAAATCTGGATAGACTAGCAGTCAGAGGTCAGCAGTGCCTTGTATGATCTCACACTGCAGATATACAGCTGTAAGGCTACTCAACAGGACAAGTAGATTTTTTAGGGTACTGAGTAGGCAGATTTAAAATTTGAAGATGTTCCTATAACATTCCAAATCTTTACTTGCTGTGTTCGGATCCACTTTAAGGGCCAGTTCACACCACCGGATACGTTCTGGGTCAGTTTTTGCTTAGTTTTCTGTGCAGAAAAAATGCAGCATGCTCTACTTTTTGTTTTGTTTTTTTTCTGCACCGGAAACTGTACTGGTGTAAACTAGAGCCATTGGAATACATGGAAAACACTGTGCATGCATTTTTAGTCCAGAAAAAAGCGCACGGAACTGCATCTGGTGTGAACTAGCACTAATAGTCGGTAGAGGAGTTAGCATTGCATTGTGGGATGCAAGTCAGGCGATTAGAGTTTACATTTAAAAGCTTTAAAGTGTTATTAAACCCACAACAGTAAAATCAGTCTGTATATGCAATAAAGCATGCTTGTTATACTTACTGTGGAAACTAAGGGGTTAATACTCTGCATTGTGTAAAAATGCTGTTTTGACCCTGTATGCACAGATCCTCCCCCTCCTTGCATTGTCTCCAAAACATGTCTGGATAAGACAGAGTTACTGGAGTCAGGCTGCACATGCTCAGTTTGGTGTGTATTGCTAGAGTGTTTTTTTCTTGGGAGTGTGCATGTGATCAGCACAGGGCCAGACAGAGGGTCAGGAGTCGTGCATCCTGATAGGACAGCCAGTGAAGTATGAAAACTCCTCCAACAAACTTTAACCAGACACTGATAGAAGTCACAAGACTGCTATATACTGCTAATGAGAAAAGGTATTTAGCAGTTTATATTTACTAAAACTATTGCATTTCCATGTTCTGTGTACTGTGGGAGACCAGATATAGTGAATGCAGGGTCCGGGGTTTAGTAACATTTTAAGGTTTATTAGCTGCATGAACACTAGGTTGGAGGTGGTATGAGGCAAAATCTCAACAATTGTATAATATGTGCCAACGCCCGGTAATGCCAGCTTTTGCCTAGTATTGCTGATTTATGTCGTGTTTTTTTTTTATCTTAGTGGAATAAGGTCCTCAACACATATGTGTTGATTTACTAAAACCGGAGAGTGCAAAATCTGGTGCAGCTGTGCATGGTAGCCAATCAACTTCTAACTTCAGCTTGTTCAAAAAAAAGCTTTTTGCAAAAAAAATAAAACTGGAAGCTGATTGGTTGGTTTCTATGCAGAGCTGCACTGGATTTTGCACTCCCAGGTTTTAGTAAATCTCCCCCATAGCATTCACAGGATTGTGATGCATCATACAGTGCAATTCAGAGTTCTTTATGGAATCTCACAACACCTGGTTGTACTTCATCTTTTCAATCCCAGTTTCTTCAGTGTTACAGCTTCGATGGCTGAGTATTGTGACGTGGGCAGAAAGGACATGATATGGGTGCTTCTGTTAATGCTTGTGTATATAGGCTCTATAGGTCTCAAACTCTTGCAAAGAAAAGTCTTCCATTCTTCACTACGGTAAATATGGGTACTTTTTTGCTATTAAAGGAGAACTACAGCCAAAGCTTGTTTGGCTGTACTTCTCCTGGGGATCACAGGAGTGCAGTTCATTCTGCACTCCTGTGACCCACTTTCAGCAGACAGCAGGCTGAAGCCCACTGTCAGCTGACGTCTGAGGGCCAATCCAGGCTGGGGAAAAGCATGGGAGGGTGCGCAGAGCAGAGAGCGGTGACTGACCGTCACCAGTTCTCTGCTCACAGAGCTGTGAGTCTTAGAGCCCAGCGGGGGAAAGGTGCAGCATCGGTCCACCTTGGTAAGTATGATTTCTTTTCTTTTGTACATAGAGGATCCAACAACTTTTAAACACTTTTTCTGCAAAAACAAGTCACCCTACACTTATGGATGTATGTCACAGCATTCCAAGGGTGGATCTGCATTTTTATGAGTCTTTTATAATATGACCATCCTTCAGCAGTAGAACTTGACGTCTTTGTATCTGGTTTACAAGCTGATGTGATTTAGTGACTATGATGTAGCATGCTAAATTAAATGTTTGAATTGCTTTATTTTGACTGTTTTTATGTGCTTTGTTTCAGTTTGTACACACGAACTCTCTTCCTTAAGTATCGGCCAAAGGTGAAGGTGAGTAATTTTAGTGTTCGACCTCTAGCTCCATTATACTGCATGTTGTATTTTCTTTTTTTTTTTTTTTTTAAGAACTAAGGATAGCATTCAGAGAGGTTGTGAGAGAGCAACCTTGGTTGTTACATCTGCATTTTGTTCAAGTAACACTGGGGTTGATGTACTAAAACTGGAGAGTGCAAAATCTGGTGCAGCTCTGTATAGAAACCAATCAGCTCCTGACTTCAGCTTGTTCAATTAAAGGGTAAGTTCACCTTTACAGAAAAATCTGTAAGGTGAAATTACAAAGGACGCCCTCCTCGCCCCGCTGATTTGGAGCGCGGCAATCTCTCGTCCTGCTATAGCCGCCTCACCGGACCGGGGCTTAGAAATCCCCTCGACTTAATCTTAAGCTGCACGGTGGTCTGAGGAGGCCTGTAAAGCTGCACGGTGGTCTGAGGAGGCCTGTAAAGCTGCACGGTGGTCTGAGGAGGCCTGTAAAGCTGCACGGTGGTCTGAGGAGGCCTGTAAAGCTGCACGGTGGTCTGAGGAGGCCTGTAAAGCTGCACGGTGGTCTGAGGAGGCCTGTAAAGCTGCACGGTGGTCTGAGGAGGCCTGTAAAGCTGCACGGTGGTCTGAGGAGGCCTGTAAGGCCTGTAATGCTGCACGGTGGTCTGAGGGGGCCTGTAATGCTGCACAGTGCTCTGGACGGTGCTCTGAGGAGGCTTGTAATGCTGCACGGTGCTCTGAGGAGGCTTGTAATGCTGCACGGTGCTCTGAGGAGGCTTGTAATGCTGCACGGTGCTCTGAGGAGGCTTGTAATGCTGCACGGTGCTCTGAGGAGGCTTGTAATGCTGCACGGTGCTCTGAGGAGGCTTGTAATGCTGCACGGTGCTCTGAGGAGGCTTGTAATGCTGCACGGTGCTCTGAGGAGGCTTGTAATGCTGCACGGTGCTCTGAGGAGGCTTGTAATGCTGCACGGTGCTCTGAGGAGGCTTGTAATGCTGCACGGTGCTCTGAGGAGGCTTGTAATGCTGCACGGTGCTCTGAGGAGGCTTGTAATGCTGCACGGTGCTCTCAGGAGGCTTGTAATGCTGCACGGTGCTCTCAGGAGGCTTGTAATGCTGCACGGTGCTCTCAGGAGGCTTGTAATGCTGCACGGTGCTCTCAGGAGGCCTGTTATGCTGTATGGTGCTCTGGACGGTGGTATGAGAGGCCTGTACTGCTGCGCGGTGCTCTGGACGGTGGTCTGAGGAGGCTTGTAATGCTGCACGGTGCTCTGGACGGTGCTCTGAGGAGGCTTGTAATGCTGCACGGTGCTCTGAGGAGGCCTGTTATGCTGTATGGTGCTCTGGACGGTGGTATGAGAGGCCTGTACTGCTGCACGGTGCTCTGGACGGTGGTCTGAGGAGGCTTGTAATGCTGCACGGTGCTCTGGACGGTGCTCTGAGGAGGCTTGTAATGCTGCACGGTGCTCTGAGGAGGCCTGTTATGCTGTATGGTGCTCTGGACGGTGGTATGAGAGGCCTGTACTGCTGCACGGTGCTCTGGACGGTGGTCTGAGGAGGCTTGTAATGCTGCACGGTGCTCTGGACGGTGCTCTGAGGAGGCCTGTAATGCTACACGGTTCTCTGGACGTTGGTATGAAAGGCCTGTACTGCTGCACAGTGCTATGAACGGTGCTATGAGAGGCCTGTAATGCTGCCCAGTGCTTTGGATGCTGGTGGTCAGAGGAGGCCTGTTGTAATGCTGCACACTGGTCTCAGGTCTGTAATGCACAGTGCTCTGGATGCCAGTGGTCAGAGGAGGCCTGTAATGCCCACACAGTGCTCTGGACGGTGGTATGAGAGGCCTGTAATGCTGCCCAGTGCTTTGGATGCTGGTGGTCAGAGGAGGCCTGTTGTAATGCTGCACACTGATCTCCGGTCTGTAATGCACAGTGCTCTGGATGCCAGTGGTCAGAGGAGGCCTGTAATGCCCACACAGTGCTCTGGACGGATGGTCTGAGGGGAGGTCTCAAGCCTGCTGTAAATGTAATGTACATTAGTACTGCACACTCACAGTGGGTGCTCTGTCTGCTCTCTGCTCTGGCTGTTGGCACCGGCTGTAATGCACAGTGCTGATCTGGTCTCTGGCAGTCGCAGTGCACACAGTTGCTTTAACTCGCTTGCTGGGAGCCGAAGCAGGCGGAGCTCTGTGAAAACCAGAAGTTAGTTCACGAAGTTAAACGTCCCTGCCTCACGTTTTCGTTTAATTGTTGTTACGCAACGAAAACTGATTTGATTTTCGTCATAGTTTTCGTCAGTGGACGAAAATGTGGTGCACTTTTCGTTTAGTTTTCGTCGCTGTAAAAATGCCGCTGACGAAAACTTTGATGAAACCGTTTTCGTCGACGAAATCAACACTGCCCCGTACACACGATCCGAAAATCGAACGACAGATCGTCTGACTTTTCTCACTTGCTAGTCGCAAGTAGAAATTAAATGGGTTACTATCAAAGTTAAGATAATTCTCGTACGATAGAAAAAAAAATTCGGAAGTGATGTAATGTGTTGTAGTGTATTTGCGTTGTATTTTCGGATAACTGTGCTGATTTAAACGAAAATCGTACAATCTAGCATCGTACGATAAGAATTTTTCATGTTTTGTCCGATCGGATAATAGCCGATTACGACAGTTCATCTGATATCGAAAGCTCTGTACTAACAATCAGATTATCGTACGATCGATTTGAAAGCAATATTTTTTGTCCAATTTATGAATCGTGTGTACGGGCCATTGGTAGTGTACCGAAATGAAAATGACAGTTACCGAAAATTCAGGATGCACTTTGCTGAAACCAAAATTGATGGTTTTTTTTAAATATATACAGTGGGAAAGTATTCAGACCCCCTTAAAATTTTCACTCTTTGTTATATTGCAGCCATTTGCTAAAATCATTTAGGTTCATTTTTTTTCCTCATTAATGTACACACAGCACCCCATATTGACAGAAAAACACAGAATTGTTGACATTTTTGCAGATTTATTAAAAAAGAAAAACTGAAATATCTCATGGTCCTAAGTATTCAGACCCTTTGCTCAGTATTTAGTAGAAGCACCCTTTTGATCTAATACAGCCATGAGTCTTTTTGGAAAAGATGCAACAAGTTTTTCACACCTGGATTTGGGGATCCTCTGACATTCCTTCTTGCAGATCCTCTCCAGTTCTGTCAGGTTGGATGGTAAACGTTGGTGGACAGACATTTTTAGGTCTCTCCAGAGATTCTCAATTGGGTTTAAGTCAGGGCCCTGGCTGGGCCATTCAAGAACAGTCACGTAGTTGTTGTGAAGCCACTCCTTCGTTATTTTAGCTGTGTGCTTAGGGTCATTGTCTTGTTGGAAGGTAAACCTTCGGCCCAGTCTGAGGTCCTGAGCACTCTGGAGAAGGTTTTCGTCCAGGATATCCCGGTACTTGGCCACATTCATCTTTCCCTCGATTGCAACCAGTCGTCCTGTCCCTGCAGCTGAAAAACACCTCCACAGCATGATGCTGCCACCACCATGCTTCACTGTTGGGACTGTATTGGACAGGTGATGAGCAGTGCCTGGTTTTCTCCACACATACCGCTTAGAATTAAGGCCAAAAAGTTCTATCTTGGTCTCATCAGACCAGAGAATCTTATTTCTCACCATCTTGGAGTCCTTCAGGTGTTTTTTTAGCAAACTCCATGTGGGCTTTCATGTGTCTTGCACTGAGGAGAGGCTTCCGTCGGGCCACTCTGCCATAAAGCCCCGACTGGTAGAGGGCTGCAGTGATGGTTGACTTTCTACAACTTTCTCCCATCTCCCGACTGCATCTCTGGAGCTCAGCCACAGTGATCTTGGGGTTCTTCTTTACCTCTCTCATCAAGGCTCTTCTCCCCCGATAGCTCAGTTTGGCCGGACGGCCAGCTCTAGGAAGGGTTCTGGTCGTCCCAAACGTCTTCCATTTAAGGATTATGGAGGCCACTGTGCTCTTAGGAACCTTAAGTGCAGCAGATATTATATATATATATATATATATATATATATATATATATATATAAATAATTTGTAACCTTGGCCAGATCTGTGCCTGTACACAATTCTGGGGAAGTGCGTTTTTGGTGGGTTAATCCACAGTGGCTAGATGCAACTAAATTAGATAAGTATCCAAATACAATAAGGAATTTTGAAAGCTATTCATGCAAGTATATGTAGCATTACATGTGAGAGGCATTTTCTTGCTTTTAATTTCTTTTTTTATTTTTGCACAGTTCATGTTTGGCATGTGGCCGATGATTGTGGTGGAACCTCCGAAGAAACACTGACAAAGCCCAATCGAAGAACCACAAACATTCCAGAACGGTCCCGGCAGAGTGCGACACGCCTTATCTCCAGCGTTCTGAACACGGACATTACATATATGCATCTATGTATAGCTACAATACATGTGTGTGCGTACTCCTGACCGTGTACGCACATCTTTTATACCAAGTTATATAAGTGTTGGTTGCACTGGTACTGCCAGTTACAGACAGAACTTCACTGTTTGGTTTTTGGAACTAACGGATAGGTCATTGGACTGTACAACTTGTTTTTTTTTTCTACTTTTTCTATAAAAAAAAAACAAAACCTTTTACTTGCCCCTTAAATGTGCATTCACACCCCGCTCCTGAGTCCCTGCTTTGTACAGGAGGTGGGGCCCTCATATACACAGCAGGGTGGGAGAGGGTCCAAGTTTACCCAGAGATAGGCTTTAATAATACAGCCCAAGCGCCATTGACTCTAATGGGCCGTAAAAAATAATAGTACAGCAATCCTGGTAAACAAGTGTTACAACCTCATCCTAATCCCAGGTGGGTGACGTTATGCGCACAGACTGTTGGCACAACTTATTTGACAAATTTGACTTTTTTTTTGTTTTTGTTTTTTATTTTTATTTTTAACAGTTATAGACTGGTTCTGCCAAAGTTGTGCAAGGAGAGAATAGTGCCGTTCAAGTGACCTCTGCTGCATTTGTATTTTAGAAATGACTACAATCCAGCTGAAACAAAAAAAAATGGTTTCCTGCAAACAAAATGGTGTGCCTGTGCCGTCAATGAAGAGACATCGATGTCTGCAGGTTTCTTCCAGGACTGTCAATCTCCTGGTCCCCACTGCTCTCAGTGGCTCCTCCCATGGATGCCTACTAAACTTCAGGAGACAGTAGAGATATAGGGGCTGTTGGGAAGAACCACTGAGAGCTGCGGGGGGAGGCCAGGAGATCAGCTCTTTGTTTAGCAACACGCACAGTGGGGGAGGGAAGTATTTTACTTGGCATACTTAATATTGAATGTTTGGTGGACGGATGATCTATGCTTAGAAACAGTGCCTAACTTATTTCTTAATAAATTTGTATTGATCCTTTATGGAGAATCTTGTGTTGTGTCCATTATATTTTATTATGAATTGATGAACCTTACAGCAGAACGCAAAACAGTTGAATACGTTGTTGAGATATATCTATGTGAAATCTTTTATTATTATTTTTTTTCCCCCTACCGACGGTTTTGTAATTCTATTTAGCCAGTCTTGTGATTGAGACACACTCTACAGGGGTGACACCACTATTGCAACTTCCTGTCTGCTTCTCCTTAGTCCAGCAAATGAGAATCACGATTTTTTTGCTTAGAATAAAAATTCTCATGATTCTCGCGACGTAAAATCTTTCACATTATACAAAAAAAATGGGCTAACTTTACTGGTTAGTTTTTTTTTTTTTTAATTCATTAAAGTAATTTTTTTTTTAAATTGCATTTGAAAGACCGCTGTGCAAATACAGTGTGACATAAAATATTGCAACAACCACCTTTTTATTCTTTAGGGTGTCTACTAAATATATATATATAATGTATGTTTGGGGGTTCTAAGAAATTTTCTAGCAAAAAAAAAAAAAAAGATTTTAACTTGAAACCAACTTTTTTCACTTACACACAAAGTCTATTCCATTGACAAATTGTTACAATGTTTATACTTTTAGTTTAAGTTTAACTGATAAAGAATGTTTTGGTTCTTGGCAGACTGCCCCGTTTTTTCTCTTCCTTTCTTTTGAGGGCTGTGGCCCTCAAAAGTCAAGATCGCGATAACTATTCTTGACGATTAATTGTGCAGCTCTAGCAGACAGCTGTGAACCGATCTGTTCTCTCTTCCTGCTCCTGAGAGGTGCCTAACCTCACCCCCCCTTCCAGCTCCCGACACCCTAAGCATGTAGGCTACATGTACACGGGACGTTTTTACAATCTCTCCTGTACGATTTAACTTGACTGATAGTAACCCACGTTTAAAACGTCTGTTTTCCCACGTTTAGCGGCGTTTTGCCACGTTTGCATTTAGAAGCAGTTGAAACAAAAAAAATTTTTTTATTTTTTTTTTTAAAATAGGCAAAAATTAAAAACGCCTGTAAACGAGACGCGGCTAAACGCGAGTTGCCGCGTTTAGAAGCGTTTGGCGCTTGAAATGACTCTAAACACAGCTTCTAAACGCATTTTTTTTTGGGTTCCAAAAAAAGCTTCTAAACCCAACTGCTTAATAATAACTATAAACGACCCTGTGTACATGTACTGATAAGATAACATAGAGGAGGGTTCAGGAGCAGTTGAAAAAAAAATTATCAGCAGCAGTGTACATGAGGCCTAAAAAAAGTCAAGATTTGAGTAAAAGTTCAGGTGTTGATATCTCAAAGCGGTTCTTCACTCTGAGGGGAAAAAATAAAAGTCATCAGCTACAAATCATGTAGCTGCTAACTTTTAAAAAAAGGATACTTACCTGTCCAGTTCTTCACTAGCCTTCGGGTTCCCAGCACCGGCATCCTAACGGGGTAGTCGCCAATTCGGCTTTTAGCTTTACAGCCCACCGCGCTGCGTTTTGTGAATGGTCCTGCAGTCTCCTGGGACCTGTGATCTGTCCCAGAAGACTGCGGGGGAAGGAGTACTAGCTAACCGCTCGCAATTTCCCCATACTCCTAAAAAAACGATATGCCAAATATAGTAGAGGAAAGGCAGGGGGGTAAATGATTTGCAAACAACATTCAATCAAAAAAAAAAAAAAAACATTCAGTTTAAAATAGAAATGAAATGCAAAACACACGAGTTGCCCCGAACCTCATCTTCTGGGGTCCCCCGGCGGGACTCGCCCGCGTCATTGGATTTGGTTGACAGCAGCGGGAGCCAATGGCTGCGCTGCTATCAATCTATCCAATCAAGAGCCGAGAACCCCGGGCAGAGAGACAGCGCGTCCCCGTGGGTCAAGTTCCAGGGCTCAGGTAAATAAAACGGGGGGGGGGGGGGGGGGCTGGTCACTGCCAGATGTTTTTTCACCTTAATGCACAGGATGCATTATGCTGCATGCACACTGAAGCTCAAAAAAGCTTTTTCTGGACGCCAGATTGCTGGCAGAAAACTCTGGTTGAAAAACATGCTTTTAACAGCGTTTTGTACTAGCGTTTATGAGCGTTTTTTAGCATTAGCGTTTATGAGCGTTTTTTAAAAAATACACAGAGGACACTCCAAAAATCCCACAATGCATTCCAAACTCCCACAATGCATTGAAAAAAAAATAGAACGCCGAACGCTAATTAACGCGCGTTTATCGGCATTTGCCGTTTTTTTGGGCAGTGAAAAACGGCACTTTAAACGCGAATTTCTGGCGTTCAGAGAAAAGCCCATAAACTCCACTGCTCATTAAAGCTAAAAAACGTCCATGTGTGACACATAGAGTGGAGTTTATGGGCTTTTTAAAAAAACGCCCAACTCCAATAAACTGCAGTTTATCAGCTCCAGTGTGCATGGAGCCTAAGGCCCCTTTCACACTGGGGCGGTAGGGGGCGTCGGCGGTAAAACAGCGCTATTTTTAGCGCTGTTTTACCGCGGTATTCGGCCGCTAGCGGTGCGGTTTTAACCCCCCGCTGGTGGCCAAAAAAGGGTTAAAACCCCTCGTATAGCGTGGCTATAGCCGCGGTATTACCACGGTATAGCCGCGCTGTCCCATTGATTTCAATGGGCAGGAGCGGTGAATACACAAAGATGCGGCTTGCAGGAGATTTTTTTCTTCTCCGGCCAGCGCACCGCTTCGGAGGCTGTTTAGGGGCGGTTTTCAGGCGGTATTTTTAGCGCAATAGCGCCTGCAAACCGCCCCAGTGTGAAAGGGTTCTTAAGGTGAAAAACACGAAGGTTTACAACACCTTTAATGAAAATGTGGTAGTTGTGCGCTGCCACCTAGTGGTGAATAAATACCATTTTTTAATATCTGTGACACAAATGAAGTGCGAATATATACAGAAGCCGCTGCTATCACCTGGATGTTCTCACAAAACAACAATGGATAATATAGATGGGGAATGTTATAGTGCTGCTATCAACTACAAATTATATGTGAAAAATATATATAACAATCATGCAACGAAACAAGCTGCTGAATGAATAGTCCAAATAAATAGTGATGAAAAATTCATAGAAAATAGATATGTAAATATTCTTCTTATAAAAGATGTACTTCCAACTTCGCTGTGAAAAACGTGAAGTGCACGGAGCTTCCCAGTGAATAGCTGTGAGGGGGGAAGGTGTCAGGACAAGTCTGATCATTGGAAGAGAGCAGGCTCAGTTCCCAGTATTCTGCTTAGAGTGGTCAGTTTTTAATAGGAAAGCAGAGGGACTGGCAGGAACACCAGGAATTTCACATAAAGGAAGCAATACAAAGGGAATGGGATACTTCCTCATACAAGTACATGGTACAGCAGACACATATCGGGAATATGAAATGTTTACATATTCTTTATAAAAGCAGAACCTCACCTTTTGGGTGAAGTTCCGCTTTAAGATCATTTTCATATGAAGTCCAGCTTTGCTTTATCATACGGGTATATGGCATAGTGAGTGGCAGGTGAACTCCAGCCCTTCAGTCTTGCACAGTTGTATAGGCACTTCTCCTGTACTGAAAATTGCCTTCTCTTCTTCCATGCTCCTGCTATGGATATTTTAGCAGCCAGAAGTATAAAGGACATTAGTAGTTGTATATTCCAAGGAATCTCAGGTATAAGGTCTCTATCCCAGTCTGTCATACATAGAAGCTATTGGGCAGAAGTGAGTAGAAGCCTGTATATCATGGATCCCCCCCCCCCCCCCCCCCTCCCCTCTCACTGCCCTCGATCCTTGGTACACCACTTATCATATTTTGTGAGAGAGGGATGTTCTGATGGGTCCAGTATTAAAGTAGTTATAGAGTTGGGCGAACGGTTTGGCCTGAGCATTAGTTCGGGCCGAACATTGGCTGTTCGCCCGATCAACGAAAACCCAAATTATCGGGGCGTTTGACCGTTTGTTCGGCCCGCCGAATGGCCACAAGAAGCCCTGATTGGCTGAAGCACTGAAAAACTGCCTAATCAGGGCGCAGAGCACTGTCAGAGCCATGATTGGAGAAAGTAATGATGACTCTATCCAATCATGGCTCGTTGCTCTTAGTCCCGCCCCACACTATAAAAATATTCTCCCCATTTGTAGTGTGAGATTGGCGTGGAGAGAGATAGAACAGGGCTCTGTTCAGTGCTGCTAGCAAGTTAGTGTGCTATTGTGCTTCTACAACCCCTGGCAAAAATGATGGAATCACCAGTCCCTGAGGATGTTCTTTCAGTTGTTTATTGTTGTAGAAAAAAAGCAGATCACAGACATGGCCAAAAACTAAAGGCATTTCAAATGGCAACTTTCTGGCTTTAAGAAATGCTAAAAGAAATCAAGAAAAATAATTGTGGTGGCCAGTAACAGTTAGATTTAAAGAACAAGCACAGGGAATAAATTATGGAATTTACTCAATTCTGAGGAAAAAATTATGGAATCACCCTGTAAATTTTCATTACAAAAACTAATGCCACGTACACACGATCAGACTTTCTGGCATACTTGGTCCGGCAGACTTTCCGACGGACTTTGTCCGCCAGGTGCGCCGGACTTAAAAACGGACGGACTTGCCCACACACGACCAGACTTTCCAGCGGGCTAGGTCCGCCCATCTTTCCAACGGACTTTCGCCGGAGTTACGGCGGACTTTCAGAATGAACGGACTTGCCCACACACGGACAAGTCCGTTCATTTTGAACGTGACTCGGGTACGACGGGACTAGAAAAGGAAGTCAATCTTACCGCTTTTATCGGCGAGATTGACACCTTGCGAGCCCCGTCGCGGGTCATACCAGGCCCTTAGGTCTGGTATGGATTATAAAGGGAAACCCCTACGCCGAAAAAACGGCATGGGGTCCCCCCTAGAATCCATACCAGACCCCGATCCGAGCACGCAGCCCGGCCGGTCAGGAAAGGGGGTGGGGACGAGCGAGCGCCCCCCCTCCTGAACCGTACCAGGCCGCATGCCCTCAACATGGGGGTTGGGTGCTTTGGGGGGAGGGGGTGCCCTGCGGGGCCCCCCCACCCCAAAGCACCTTGTCCCCATGTTGATGAGGACTAGGGCCTCTTCCCGACAACCCTGGCCGTTGGTTGTCAGGGTCTGCGGGCATGGGGCTTATCGGAATCCGGGAGCCCCCTATAATAAGGGGGCCCCCAGATCCCGGCCCCCCACCCTATGTGAATGAGTATGGGGTACATGGTACCCCTACCCATTCACCTAGGGAAAAAGTGTCAATAATAAAACACACTACACTGCTCCGGGGAGGGGTCTTCCTCCGGCTTTGGGGGTCTTCTTCCGACTTCGGGGGTCCCTCCGGTTCCTCTTCTCCCGGCGTCCGGTTGGTTCTTCTCCGCTCTCTCTGGCCTCTTCTCCCGGTGTTCCAGTTCTTCTGCCGGCTCCTCCGCTGTCTTCATGCCGCTCTTTTGCCAACGGAGGTCCGGACTTCTGGGCTTCTTGTCGTCTTCCCTCTTCTCCCTCCACAACCTCTCTCCGGCTGGACTGCTCTCTGAGCGCTCCGTTGTGACTTATATAGGCGGAGACCCCGCCCCCTTATGCCGTCACAGTCCCTGGGCATGCTGGGACTGTGACGTTTTAAGGGGCGTGGTCAACATCACTCGGTGACCACGCCCCCTAAAACGTCACAGTCCCAGCATGCCCAGGGACTGTGACGTCATAAGGGGGTGGGGTCTCCGCCTAAATAAGTCACGGCATGAAGACAGCGGAGGAGCCGGCCGAAGAACACCGGGAGAAGAGGACAGAGAGCGAAGAAGAACCAACCGGACGCCGGGAGAAGAGGAACCGGAGGGACCCCCGAAGTCGGAAGAAGACCCGGAGCTGTCTAATAAATTACTTCAAAAACCTGTGTAGTGCGTTTTTTTTAATTGCACTTTTTCCCTAGGTGAATGGTGGGGGGCCGGGATCTGGGGGCCCTCTTTAATATAGGGGGCTCCCGGATTCCGATAAGCCCCCTGCCGTAGACCCCGACAACCAACGGCCAGGGTTGTCGGGAAGAGGCCCTTGTCCCCATCAACAAAGCACCCACCCCCCCATGTTGAGGGCATGCGGCCTGGTACGGTTCAGAAGGGGAGGGGGCGCTCGCTCGTCCCCACCCCCTTTCCTGACCGGCCGGGCTGCGTGCTCGGATCGGAGTCTGGTATGGATTTTGGGGGGGACGCCACGACGATTTTTCGGTGTAGGGGGTTCCCCTTAAGATCCATATCAGACCTAAGGGCCTGGGATGCCCCACACTCGCCGCAATAGGAAAATTTGTTTTTCCTATTGCAGCGAGTGTGAGATGCAGTACTCTGCCCTTGCGTCGTATCTGGTCCGTCGGACCAGCATACAGACACATGCAGACGAACGGGCTTTCCGTCAGAAACTGAGTCCGGCGGACTAAAAGTTAAAGCATGCTTTAAATCTAGGTACGGCGGACTTTTTGGGAAAAAAAAGTCCGCCGGAGCCTACACACGGTCGGATTGTGCGGCGGACTCTGGTCCGCCGGACCAAGTATGTCGGAAAGTCCGACCGTGTGTACGCGGCATAACACCTGCATCAGATTAAATCTGCTTGTTAGTATGTAGGTAAAAAGGAGTGATCACACCTTGGAGAGCTGTTGCAACAAGTGGACTGACATGAAGCATGGCTCCAACACCAGAGATGTCAATTGAAAGAAAAGGAGAGGATTATCAAACTCCTTAAAGAGGGTAAATCATCACGCAGTGTTGCACAAGATGTTGGTTGTTCACAGTCGGCTGTGTCTAAAACATGGACCAAATACAAACAACATGGGAAGGTGGTTAAAAGCAAGCATACTGGTAGACCAAGGAAGACATCAAAGCGTCAACACAGAAAACCAATCATCCACAGTCCACGATTGCCTTTCCTTAGCCCATTGTAACCTTGTTTTTTTGTGTTTAGGTGTTAGAGGCGGCTTTCTTTTAGCTTTTCTGTATGTAAATCCCATTTCCTTTAGGCGGTTTCTTACAGTTCGGTCACAGATGTTGACTCCAGTTTCCTCCCATTTGTTTCTCATTTGTTTTGTTGTACATTTTCTGTTTTCAAGGCATATTGCTTTTAAGTTTTCTGTCTTGACGCTTTGATGTCTTCCTTGGTCTACCAGTATGCTTGCTTTTAACCACCTTCCCATGTTGTTTGTATTTGGTCCATGTTTTAGACACAGCCGACTGTGAACAACCAACATCTTGTGCAACACTGCGTGATGATTTACCCTCTTTAAGGAGTTTGATAATACTCTCCTTTTTTCAATTGACATCTCTGGTGTTGGAGCCATGCTTCATGCCAGTCCACTTGTTGCAACAGCTCTCCAAGGTGTGATCACTCCTTTTTATCTACATACTAACAAGCAGATTTAATCTGATGCAGGTGTTAGTGTTTGTAATGAAAATTTACAGTGTGATTCCATAATTTCTTTTCCTCAGAATTGAGTGATTCCATAATTTATTCCCTGTGCTTGTTCTATAAATCTAACTGTTACTGGCCACCACAATTATTTTTCTTGATTTCTTTTAGTGTTTCTTAAAGCCAGAAAGTTGCCATTTGAAATGCCTTTAGTTTTTGGCCATGTCTGTGATCTGCTTTTTTTTCTACAACAATAAACAACTGAAGGAACATCCTCGGGGACTGGTGATTCCATCATTTTTGCCAGGGGTTGTATTGTCGGTGTAGAATATTAGTTTAGTGTGAATCTAGTGAACGTTCATTTTTACTTTAGTGTCAGTATAATTTGTCAGGGCAGGTTTTCTGCAGTATGTATCAGTGCATTACTGCACATTTAACACAGTATATATCTGTGCGTTACTGCAGGTTTGACGCAGTATATGTCAGTGCAGTTTTACTTCACTACTATGGTGTGTCTGTGTAGTGTGAGTACTCAAGTTAAAGTGCACCAAACAACACTTTCCATTGATTAAAGTGCATCCACGTACACATTTCCACATATTTGTTACATTTTGTTAATACCCCCCCCCCCCCCCCCCCACAAGCAGAGGCAGACGTTCCCATGGCACTGTGAGGGGTCCAGCAGCCTATGTGTCCACAGGCAAAGGTGGACATGGTCAGTCCTCAAGCAGGGCATCATTTCCTCTGTTTAGTTATTGTTGCCCGTGCTATCCAGCCACAGCATGCAGAGGAAGGTGGTGGACTGGCTTACTAAACCATCCTCATCCTCCGTCACCCAAGCAGACCTGGTTCACAGTCTACTGCAGCTGCCAGAGTGACAAAACCTGCTTCCTTTTCTACAGCTATTCCTGCCGTAGCCCCAACATCAGGCATGGAGGAGTCAGCTGAGTTATTTGAACACAGCGTCAGCCACTTGCTCCTTGACGATGTACAGTCATTACTTGATTCAAATCTTGGCTCAGAGGTTGAGGATGACAGGAACATGAGCCTACAGAGAGGGGGGAACACTGGTAGACAAATTGACAGTCATGTTCCCCCAGCCACAGCCTATTGCCAAGTTGTCTCCAGTGTTAATGAGGCTGGAGGAAATGATGATGATGAGGTCACTGACGTGACTTGGGTGCCAGATAGAGCAAAGGAGGAAAGTGAGGGTGATGCACAACCCCAACAAGGCAGCCGTCATGGAAGAGTAGAGAGCAGCCACCCTATTCCATCACATTGTGGAGCTGTTATCTCCCGGACCACTTCCCACAGCTCAGCTGTCTGGTCCTTTTTTAGCGCATGCGGGAGCCGCCCGTAACGGCACAGTCTAATTGAAGCAATGGCACGTACGTGCCGTTGCTTCAGTGCGCATGTGCCGTTGAAAAGGTTAGCCCATGGGACTTTAAATGAGTTGATCACAGTGGTCATAACAAGTGAGTAGAATAAGTTAATTATAATTTATTAAGATTCCAAAAACATACTCATAAATGAGCATAAAAACATCATGAAGCATATAGTTTGTGATCATAAATATGTTCAATACATGTTAGGGGATACATGATATACATCTTTTGTACTCAACGCGTTTCGTGAGCTCTGCTCGCTTCCTCAGGAGTTGATGTATGTACAAAATATCTAGAAAATAGTAAATATCAGTAAGATATAACATTCTATGATGCTTGGGGTTGGAGAAAAAGCATGTGACCTCTATGAGGTTCTCCATACTTAAATTATGGTCTATTGATCCAAAGGACTGATCCCAAATGGCGACAACGGAAATTGCTCCAACCGAGAGCTGAAGAGGAGTGACCCGCAGCAACCAGTCGGGGGCCCAGTGGAGGGTGACCATGGCGAAAAAAGAAGGTGAAACAAAATGTGTGTTCTGAATTGTCCCATTGGCCATATGTATCATGACAACTGTAATAAAGATATATATGTATCTAAATCAATAGGTAGTCGACTCAATAATGACCTACAAGTAAAGGTAAAGTGTTGCTGTTATATAATGGAGTCAGTGAGAATATAGACATGGTTGAAAAGAATAGATGAGGAGTGTAGAAATGTGGGGAAAATAGTGAGGGGAAAAAAAAAACACCCTCTTTTCTCCCTTATTATAGGCTTACCTGTAGCAAAAAGTGTGTTGTAAGGGATTACAACCACTTTAAGTCAAACTTGTTCACAGCCTAACAACATACAGTACTGTGCAAACGTTTTAGGCAGGTGTGAAAATTTGCTGTACATTGAGAATGCTTTCAGAAATAGAAATGTGAATATTTATTTTTTTATCAATTAACAAAATGGAAAGTAAATGAACAGAAGAGAAATCCAAATCAAATCAATATTTGGTGTGACCGCCCTTTGCCATCAAAACAGCATCAATCCCTTCTAGGTACACTTGCACACAGTTTTTGAAGGAACTCGGCAGGTAGATTGTTCCAAACATCCAAACTAAGCACAGATCTTCTGTGGATGTGGGATGCCTCAAATCCTTCTGTCTCTTCATGTAAGCCCAGACAGACTTGATGATGTTGAGATCAGGGCTCTGTGGGGGCCAAACCATCACTTCCAGGACTCTTTGTTCTTCTTTACACTGAAGATAGTTCTTAAAGTGTAAGTAAACCCCCCTATTGTTTTCAGCCAAGGAAGCTGCCATCTTTGCCTCTGTTTAAATCTACAACTGCCATGATGCTGCACATGTGATCAGTTATGACACCAGCCATTGGGTGGTTTGACAGTTTGGTTGAGAGCACAACCAATGGAAGTGTTACATTTCCGGCACGTGCCGGAAATGAAACTGTTTTATGGATGGGTTTACTTCCGCTTTAAGCCTGGGTTCACACTTGTGTGATGCGGGAACCAGCGAGATTCCAGAGCCGGTTCCCACATCTCTCCCATAGGCCGTTTACACTGCCCTCTGTGAACCGCTGGGGGTGTCAATACAATGTTAATGACACCCCCCCCCCCCCCAGATCGGTTCACAGATTACAGTGTGAACTGTGAACTCGCACAGGAATCGGATCCCATAGGTGAGAACACCCATGCAATCCGCTTTCAGTGCGGTGGAAAGAAAAAGTCCCTGCACTTTTTTTCTGCAAATCTAATGCAAGTTCTGCCATACAAACTGTATGGCTGGACTCGCATCGCACAGACATTGCATGTGATCAGCACCTGCGGTGTGGGTGCGAATCACATGCGATGTCTGAGATCGCGTATATGTGAACCTAGGCTCAAGGAGTTGTAAAGGCAGAAGGTTTTTTGACTTAAAGAGGAACTGCAGTCTGCTCACATAATTTGTAATAAAAAACATCTTTGCCATTGTGAAGCTTCCCTCCAACCACTTTGCATATTATTTTATATATACTGTGATTTCTGTACTTGCCAAATATGCTGCAGAAATCTCCCTCCACTGAGTCTGGCTGCAGCCATTTTAACTCTGGGCAGCTGAAGCTGCTGCCTGTTCACTTCCTGGATTTACACAGACACACCTCCAGCTCTGCAGCTTTCATTGGCCCTCTTATGACTCACCCCCCCCCCCCTCCTGGAAAACTCTCACGAGAGTGAGAGAGAGTTGTGCATGATGTCATTGGCCTAGGCTAATGACCAGACCAGATAATGATCAAGTTCTGAATCACTGAACCCTGACCCAGATTCATAGCTCAGGTTTAGCCCTGAGCTGAACTAAAAATTTTCCTACACTAACAAACCTAGCACACACTAGAGCAGTGTTTCCCAACCTTTTTTCAGTCGAGGCACTCTTTAAAATTACAGTAAAACCTTGGTTTGAGAGCGTTTTGCAAGACAAGCAACGTTTTTTAATAAATTTTGACTTGATATACAAGTAACGTCACAACAGAGTATAAAAGAGAAGAGAGGCGCCTCTAAGTGTAGCAATATGGTGACATTTAATGAAGGTACAAAATTTAGCAGTTCACATGGTTGATGATTAAAACAGGCACATCTAAGTGTGGAGGCACGCGGGGTAAAGATGTCCATGTAGACCATCCTTCTCACTACCATCAACGTCATCCCTTCCACGTTGCAATCCATGAGTGGTTCAATCCTCGCTTTCAGATCGCTCTACTGCAGGGTAGTCTTCCCGGTCACAACTGCAGAATGACAGCGTCGGTAGCTGGCGGTGTGGGGGATGGTCTATGCGGACAGCTTTACACCGGACGCCTGCATACTTAGATGCGCCTCTTTTAATCATCAACCATGTGAGTTGCTAAATGTTGTACCTTCATTAAATGTAACCATATCGCTACACTTAGAGGCGCCTCTCTTCTATTTTATACTCTGTAGCTCCTGCTAGATTTTGCTTCTAATCCCCTTTGTGGAGGCTTCCATTTGTGGATGGACATTTTATGGTTACACAACCTAGCACATTGCTATAATCTTTTTTTATAATTTGCTCACAACTGTATGGCTGAATTTGCATCGCACAGACATTGCATGTGATTGGCCCCTGCGGTGCGGTTGTGAAATATATGCAATGTCTGAGATCGCATATGTGTGAACCTGGGCTCAAGGTGTTGTAAAGGCAGAAGGTTTTTTACTTAATGAATTTTATGCATTAATATAAAAGCCTTCTGTGTGCAGCAGCCCCCCTAATACTTACCTGAGCCCCATCTCTGTCCAGCGAAGTCCACGAGTATCTCGGCTGTCCATTGGCTCCCGCTGCTGTCAAAGTCAGTTAGCCAATCAAGAGAGAGAGGGGGCAGGATCAAACCACAGCTCTGTGTCTGAATGGACACAGGGAGTTGTGATTCGGCTCGGGTGACCCCATAGCAAGCTGCTTGTTGTGGGGGCACTGAACAGGAGGGAGGAGCCAGGAGCACCAAAGAGGGACCCGAGAAGAGGAGGATCTGGGCTGCTCTGTGCAAATCCACTGCAACAGAGCAGGTAAGTATAACATTTTTGTTGTTTTCATAGAAGAAAAAAAAGGAAACTTTACAATCCAATAACATTGGCTGTATGTTTGGGGGTCATTGTCCTGCTGCAGATTTTGGGGCCAATCACACGTCTCCCTGATTGTATGGTGTGATGGATAAGTATCTGCCTGTATTTCTCAGCACTGAGGACACCATTGATCCTGACCAAATCTCCAACTCCAATTGCAGAAATGCAGCACCAAACTTGCAAGGAACCTCCACCATGCTTCACAGTTGCATGCAGACAATCGTTATTGTACCGCTCTCCAGCCCTTCCCCCCAAAAACTGCCTCCTGCTACAGCCAAGTATTTCATATTTTGACTCATCAGTCCAGAGCACCTGCTGCCATTTTTCTGCACCCCAGTTTGTATGTTTCTTTAGACATGTGCACACCGGAAATTTTAGTTTAGTTTTGGATGCATTAGTTCATTGAAGAATTTTATTTCATCACATTTGTTATAAATTGATATAAATTTGTTATAAATACATTTGTGTAAACCCGATTTTTGTTTTCAGAATTTGTTTCGTATATTCGTTGGCCCGAGTGGTTTTTGAAACATTTTGCAGTTTATCATAAAGATTTCTATATATTCAATATATTAACAATCGGACAGATTCAATATTTTCGGACGCTACTCCAACCCAGGAGTAATGGCGTGAGCTGATTGGACAACATTGACTGGCGTCATGTGCACCCGAATTAACAAACGGAACGAAATTCATATCCATTTGTTATCCAAACCTGAATTATCAAAACGAATTAGAAAATTAAATTAATTTTCCCATGGGCCCAAACTTGTTTAGCGCCGTCAATTTACACAGCGCTTAACATATATACACTACCGTTCAAAAGTTTGGGGTCACATTGAAATGTCCTTATTTTTGAAGGAAAAGCACTGTACTTTTAAATGAAGCTAACTTTAAACTAGTCCTAACTTTAAACAAATATACTCTATACATTGCTAATGTGGTAAATGACTATTCTAACTGCAAATGTCTAGTTTTTGGTGCAATATCTACATAGGTGTATAGAGGCCCATTTCCAGCAACTATCACTCCAGTGTTCTAATGGTACAATGTGTTTGCTCATTGGCTCAGAAGGCTAATTGATGATTAGCAAACCCTTGTGCAATCATGTTCACACATCTAAAAACAGTCTAGCTCCTTCCAGAAGCTACAAAACTGACCTTCCTGTGAGCAGATTGAGTTTCTGGAGCATCACATTTGTGGGGTCAATTAAACGCTCAAAATGGCCAGAAAAAGAGAACTTTCATCTGAAACTCGACAGTCTATTCTTGTTCTTAGAAATGAAGGCTATTCCATGCGAGAAATTGCAAAGAAATTGAAGATTTCCTACAACGGTGTGTACTACTCCCTTCAGAGGACAGCACAAACAGGCTCTAACCAGAGTAGAAAAAGAAGTGGGAGGCCGCGTTGCACAACTAAGCAAGAAGATAAGCACATTAGAGTCTCTAGTTTGAGAAACAGACGCCTCACAGGTCCCCAACTGGCATCTTCATTAAATAGTACCCGCAAAACACCAGTGTCAACATCTACAGTGAAGAGGCGGCTGCGGGATTTTGGGCTTCAGGGCAGAGTGGCAAAGAAAAAGCCATATCTGAGACTGGCCAATAAAAGAAAAAGATTAAGATGGGCAAAAGAACACAGACATTGGACAGAGGAAGACTGGAAAAAAGTGTTGTGGACAGATGAATCCAAGTTTGAGGTGTTTGGATCACAAAGAAGAACGTTTGTGAGACGCAGAACAAATGAAAAGATGCTGGAAGAATGCCTGACGCCATCTGTTAAGCATGGTGGAGGTAATGTGATGGTCTGGGGTTGCTTTGGTGCTGGTAAGGTGGGAGCTTTGTACAGGGTAAAAGCTAAGGAAGGCTATCACTCCATTTTGCAACGCCATGCCATACCCAGTGGACAGCGCTTGATTGGAGCCAATTTCATCCTACAACCGGACAATGACCCTAAACACACCTCCAAATTGTGCAAGAACTATTTACAGCAGAAGCAGGCAGCTGGTATTCTATCGGTAATGGAGTGGCCAGCACAGTCACCAGATCTGAACCCCATTGAGCTGTTGTGGGAGCAGCTTGACCGTATGGTACGCCAGAAGTGCCCATCCAACCATTCCAACTTGTGGGAGCTGCTTCTAGAAGCGTGGGGTGCAATTTCTCCAGCTTACCTCAATAAATTAACAGCTAGAATGCCAAAGGTGTGCAATGCTGTAATTGCTGCAAAAGGAGGATTCTTTGATGAAAGCAAAGTTTGATGTAAAAACAATGTTATTTCAAATACAAATCATTATTTCTAACCTTGTCAATGTCTTGACTCTATTTTCTATTCATTTCACAACGTATGGTGGTGAATAAGTGTGACTTTTCATGGAAAACACAAAATTGTTTGGGTGACCCCAAACTTTTGAACGGTAGTGTACATTGTAAGAAAAAAGAGAGAAAGGGCAGGCGGGACTTTTAAGGTACCAATGGTATAGAATAATCCATTTGAAAAAAATATACATTTTATTTAAACAATTCTTTAAAATCTCAGTAAACATTTTCAAGAATCACGTATTATTTCTTTGGACATATAGAACCACTTCTTACTCTACATGTTTCGCTCAGGGGAGCTTCTTCAGGAGTTTTTTTAAGAAGTGTCGCATGAAGTATTATATACTATACGAAAAACAATAATTGTAAATGGATATGCTTAAAAATTGCCATGAAAAAAATAGCACGGCATGTCAATAGAACATACCTATATATATATATATATATATATATATATATATATATATATATATATATATATATATTTTCCTGGACCTCCCCATGTCAGCCTACTATGGGTCAGCTCTGCCTCCTCTGACCCCTCCAGGACCATCTCTTTTCTAGCCCATAAAAGGGCGGCTGTCTGCCCACACCAGTGTTCTTTTTTCGTCCTCGCTCCGGGCGCCTATTAAAGTTTATTTTTATTTATTTTATTTTTTTTCTCCATTCATCCTTCTTCCCGGTCTCTCATTACTTTCTGCTGTGTTACTTGTCCATCAGAGTATTTTTATTATCCTGTACCTTCTAGGACTGGGGACTTTTGCCTGCCTGCCTAGCTGCCTTAGCACTGAAGAGTTGGATGGAGAAGTTTATTTTAATTGTATTTATTTTATTTATTTTTGTTTTAAAAAAAAATAAAAAAATTTTTGTTTATTTTTCTAAAAGAGAGTACATCCTCTGTGTTTTACAGAAAGAAGGGTCCACTGCGAGATAAACTCCCGCAAAGCAGTTCTAAATCAGCATTCCAGCCTCAAAAGAGTAAAGAAGGGACTAGACATGACAAATCGCAGAGTCACATGCAGCTGGATAGACGCCTGTTGTCACAGCATTCCAGATCTCCCTCGCTCTTACCTCACTTTAGTCGCTCCGAGCCAGGCCAAGAGAGGTCAAGACATCAGGCGGCTCAGGACAATGCTGCGAAAGCACGCCAGGTTAAATCCTACATTAAGCACGCAGTCAAGGAAGGGTTAAAGAGTGTTTCAAGGAATCCTGCTCATCCTGCTGTATCTTCACCATCTGCAGATTCAGATCATGTGTTTTCAGTGCCTTTTAACTCCTGAAGTCGATAGCGATTCGGATCCATCTGAGGCTGAGATGGTCTCAGAATCGCATACGTTTGATTTTTGCACTGGCTCCCTTGGTGGAGGCTGTTAACCACTTAACAACCGGCCCATAGCCAAATGATGGCTACAGGGCGGTTGCTTAATTCTGGGAGGGCGTCCAGGGACGTCCTCCCAGAATTCTGCTCTTGCGCGCCCCCTAAGGCGCGCACTCGAGAGCATCCGTAACCGCCGGGTCCAGAGGACCCCGGCGCATCAAGGATCCCGGTAAATGGCCGCTGATCGCGGCTGTTTACCATGTGATCGCGCCGTCAAATGACGGCGCGATCACATGTAAACAAACCGGCGTCATCTGATGACGCCGGTTCCTCTCCTCCCCTCCTGTGTACCGATCGGTACACTGTGAGCGGAGAGGGGGATGGATGGATGGCTGCAGCATTGTGGGCTGGATGTGTAGTGCCCACAGCGCTGCACAGTGACATCCAGCCATCCATCCATCCATGCTCAGCCATCCCCACTACTCTTCATGCCCTGCAATGCTGTGCAATACTCTGCAATGCCCCACAATACTCTGCCATACCCCGCAATACCCCTGCAATACTCTGCCATACCCCGCAATACCCCTGCAATACTCTGCCATACCCTGGAATACCCCACAATACTCTGCCATACCCTGGAATACCCCGCAATACTCTGCTATACCCTGGAATACCCCGCAATACTCTGCTATACCCTGGAATACCCCACAATACTCTGCTATACTCTGGAATACCCCGCAATACTCTGCTAAACCCTGGAATACCCCGCAATACTCTGCCATACCCTGGAATACCCCGCAATACTCTGTCATACCCTGGAATACCCCGCAATACTCTGCCATACCCTGGAATACCCCGCAAAACTCTGCCATACCCTGCAATTCCCCGCAATACTCTGCTATACCCTGCAATACCCCGAAATACTCCGCAATACTCTGCCATACCCTGCAATACCCCGCAATACTCTGCCATACCCTGCAATACCCCGCAATACCCCGCAATACTCTGCCATACCCTGCAATACCCTGCCATACCCTGCAATACCCTGAAATACCCCGCAATACTCTGCCATACCCTGCAATACCCTGAAATATCCTGCATTACTCTGCCATACCCCGCAATACCCAGCCATACTCTGCAATACTCTGTGATACCCAGCCATACTCTGCCATACCCAGTCATGCTCTGCAATACCCCGCAAAAATCTGCAATACTCTGCCATAACCCGCAATACTCTGCCATACCCAGCCATACTCTGCAATACCCAGCCATACTCTGCAATACTCGGTGATACCCAGCCATACTCTGCCATACCCAGTCATACTCGGCGATACTCTGCAATACCCAGCCATGCTCAGCCATACTCGGCCATGCTCACCCATACCCAGCCATGCTCAGCCATACCCAGCCTCTGTATGTGGCCAGGCTGTGGAAGTCTGACACATGTGGTATCGCCGTACTCAGGAGGAGTAGGAGAATCTATTTTGGGGTGTCATTTTTGGTATGTACATGTTATGTGTTAGAAATATTGTATAAATGGACAACTTTGTGTTAAAAAAAAAAAAGCGTTTTAACCACTTCCCGCCTTCCGTCATACGACGTCCTTGACTTTGTGCGGGGATATCTGAATGATGGGTGCAGCTACAGGCATCATTCAGATATCAACTTTTTTAGCCGGCGATTCCCTACACCATAAGAATGATCATAGCGGCTGTTCCACTGCTTGATCGTTCTTACGGGAGGCGAGAGGGGACGTCCCCCCCTCCCGCCGCCCTCCTGTGCTTCTACCGACTCACCGCTACGATCGAAGCCAGGATCTTTTTTTTTTATTTCAGCCACAGCCTAGAAGTGAGATGTGGGGTCTTATTGACCCCATATCTCACTGTAAAGAGGACCTGTCATGCCATATTCCTATTACAAGGGATGTTTACATTCCTTGTAATAGGAATAAAAGTGATAAAAAAAAATTTTTGTTTGGAAAAAAGTGTCAAACTAAAATAAATAAAGTAAAATGAACAATAAAAAAAAATGAAAAAATTTTAAAGCGCCCCTGTCCGTGTGCTCGCATGCAGAAGTGAACGCATACGTAAGTCCCGCCCACATATGAAAACGGTGTTCAAACCACACATGTGAGGTATCGCTGCGATAGGTAGAGGGAGGGCAATAATTTTGGCCCTAGACCTCCTCTGTAACTCAAAATTTGTAACCAGTAAAACATTTTAAAGCATCGCCTATGGGGATTTTTAAGTGGCGAAGTTTGGCGCCATTCCACAAGCGTGTGCAATTTTGAAAGGTGACATGTTAGGTATCTATTTACTCGGCGTAACTTCATCTTTCATATTATGCAAAAACATTGGGCTAACCTTACTGTTTTGTTTTTTTTTTAAAGCAAAAAACTGTTTTTTCTCCAAAAAAAACGCGTTCGAAAAATTGCTGCGCAAATATCGTGTGAGATAAAAAGTTGCAATGACCGCTAATGTATTCTCTAGGGTCTTTGCTAAAAAAACATACATAATGTTTTGGGGTTCTATGTAATTTTCTAGCAAATAAATGGTGATTTTTACATGTAGGAGAGAAATGTCAGAATTGGCCTGGGTGCTCCAGAACGCCTGAAGGTGCTCTGTGCGTGTTGGGCCTCTGTATGTGGCCACGCTGTGTAAAAGTCTCACACATGTGGTATCACCGTACTCGGGAGTAATAGCAGAATGTGTTTTGGGGTGTAATTTGTGGTATGCATATGCTGTGTGTGAGAAATAACCTGCTAATATGAAAATTTTGTGAATAAAAAAAACGAAAAAAAAAAAACTTGATTTTGCAAAGAATTGTGGGAAAAAATGACAACTTCAAAAAACTCACCATGCATCTTTCTAAATACCTTGGAATGTCTTCTTTCCAAAAAGGGGTCATTTGGGGGTTATTTGTACTTTTCTGGCATGTTAGGGTCTCAAGAAATGAGATAGACCGTCAGTACTTCAGGTGTGATCAATTTTCAGCTATTGGCACCATAGCTCGTGGACGCTATAACTTTCACAAAGACCAAATAATATACACCGATTTGGGTTATTTTTACCAAAGATATGTAGCGGTATAAATTTTGGCCAAAATATATGAAGAAAAATTACTTACATATAATTACATATAAATTACATATAATTTTCAAAATTTTATAACAGAAACAAAGAAAATTTTATTTTTTTACAGATTTTTCGGTCTTTTTTCTTTTATAGCGCAAAAAATAAAGAACCCAGCGGTGATTAAATACCACCAAAAGAAAGCTCTATTTGTGTGAAAAAAAGGGCAAGAAATTCATATAGATACAGTGTTGCATGACTGAGTAATTGTCATTCAAAATGTGAGAGCACCAAAAGCTGAAAATTGGTCTGGTTATTAAGGGGGTTTAAGTGCCCAGTGGTCAAGTGCTTAAGGATGCGATGAAGTGGCAGAAAGAATGGTCGCCTCCAAAGAAACAGCAAAGATACTACCCGTATTTAAAGAAATCGTTACCTTCCTTCCCATTTCATTTCTGAAATTAAAAAAGTAATTGACGATGAGTGGGGGGGGGGGGGCAGAGAAGAAGCTCAATGTGCATAATGAAGTATCGAAGCTGTACCCCTTGGGACACTACTCCTAGGGTGGATGCTTCATTACGTAGATTCGCCCACCACATTACGCTTCTGCTGGAGGATTCGGTCTCTTTTAGGGATTCTATGGATCGCAAAATAAATGCAGACCTAAAGAGGTTGTATAGTTTGCCCGCAGCAGCCTGCAGACCGGCGGTAGCACTCACTCCTGTGGCAGCAGCACTTGGGCTGGTTTCGCACCTGTGCGTTTTTTGGTGCTTTTTGCGGATTTGCACTACCGTCCATTTATCATGGTCTCCTATGGAACACGTTCTGTGGTGCGGTTTTGCGGAATGCGGGGAGCGCTGGGAGTGCATGGGTGTGAATCCAGCCTTAGAGTGTGGGTAGCGGAGCTGGTGGATGGATGTTTGGATGAAAGTCTGGGAAGTGGCAGTTCTTCTCCTTTGCAGTTTTTTAAGACTGCTGTAGAATTGTGGCTGTCGACCAGGTAAGGTCCAGGAGATCCAGTCTCAGACAAAGCAGTGATGGCCAGGCCTTCTATGATGCTGAAGGAATGCATGCAGTATCTGATCCTTGAGAAAGTCACGTGGTCTGTGAAGTAACGCGTGGGAGGAGCTAGTGACGAGCACTGCTGTTACGAGATACCAGTACGGCAGCAGCGGCTTTCGAGGAGTCACGCTCGTAGCGGCTGATTGCTTCCTTCATGCCTAATACTTATTATGTGAGTGTATCGCTTTGGCTATTTTCCTCTGTGTTTCTTTTGAGCACTGTGCAATGATATTATTGTTTTATTTGCATGATTCATCTGTCTACTGAGATTGAAAGAAAGTGAAACAAAGCGCAAGTCTTTACCTATCCTTAACCTGGGAAAAGAAACTTTGTAGGCATTGATGAATGCAGGCTGAAAATCAGGCTGGAAAACAACTACACAAATTAACCCCTACAATTCAAATGCAAATGATTAATGGACTTGCGGGTGAATATTATTGTTTGTGTTAGAGGAATACTGTACCTTATATGCCTTCTTTTCAGTCACTTTTCTCAGTCACATTTTTTATTATATTTCCATTTCCATTTCTTCACTATGCATTTCCTATTAAGATGCTGGTTCATGAGTGCTGATAATAGTACTTATACAAATATTATATATTAATTATTTTTTGTTTTTGCGGTTTATCACATTCTTGATGCTTGGATGTTTGTATTCTTAGAATCTTATCTCATAATGTTTTTAAGGGAGCTGTGCGATGATTGATAGTTTAATTAGAGCGCATCAATAATTTTATATTATTTCACATTAAGGTGCCTGAACACTTATGATTGATTGCAGCTTAATTTTTTTTATTTTTTTTCTATCACTTTTTATCATTTATTTCATTTCAGCGCTTGAGTTATTCACAGTACACATGCAGTATCTGGGGGTTTTTATCAGCCACAGTTCCAGTAGTCCCTTGGTCAGGTGGCGCAGAAGGAAATTTCAATGCAACTTTCTTCTTCAGTGTAATCGTCTGCCAATTCCGATAATCTGGTCCCTGGTTTGGTGGTCAGTAGCTCGCAATCTTTCCCGCAGAGTTCCGTTGAAGTCCTCAGAACCAATAGTGGTGTTGACCAATGCCAGTCTGGCAGGCCTGCGGGCACACTGACTGGGACAGCAGGTTCAAGGCCAATGGAACCTATGTGGGGCGAAGAGTTCAAATTACCTGGGATTGGATGCTGTCAGACTAGCTCTCTTAGCATTCCAACCTATGTTGCGAGGTCGAGCTGTCAAGATTCTTTTGGACAACAAAACTATGGTGGCTTATGTGTCTCATCAAGGGGGCACAAGAAGTCACCCTCTCCTTCAGGTGGCATGTCAATCTTCCTATGCGCAGAGAAGAATCTCGTCTCTCTTACAGCATCTTATCCCCCAGGGTCTGGGGGACGCCTTCGATAGATCTTATGGCATTGGAGGAGAATTGTCAACTGCCTTGCTTCTTCTCCTGGACCTGGCATCCACAGGCATTGGGTCAGGGTGCTCTGTCCAGGTCTTGGAAATTCCCCTTGGTGTATGTGTTCCCGCCGCTTCCATTGGCTCTCAAAATCCTGCTGAAGATTCAGCGAGAAAGGGTCACAGCAATAATAGTCCTACCTTACTGGCTCAGGGAACTGTGTTTCCCTCTGGCTTGGAGGATGAAGTTGGGCTCACCAATCCCTCTGCCTCTTTGTCAAAATCTCCTTCTGCAGTGTGGGGCCTGACACCCGAACCACAGGACGATAAAGTTAATGACATTATTACAGGCTCGTAAGAACAAATGTAACCTATCACCGGATCTGGAATACTACGCAAAGGGGTTGGGACCTTGGATCTCCTTCAGTATCTAATATTTTGGAGTTTCTGCAGAGCGGTCTCCAAGGGTTAGCTTATAATTCCCTGAAGGGTCAAATCCCTGCCTTGTCGGCTATGTCGTGTACAAGATACCCCGTTGGTGATCTGATTTTTAGGGGCAGCCATAGAAATCAGACCTCCATTGAAATCGTTTTTTCCAAAAGAGGACTGAACACTAGTCTTGGGAATGTTGCTGGTTCCTCCGTTTGATCAAGTTTTCTCTTGTTCATTATTTCTTTTAACAGGTTTTTGTTTTCGTTTTTAGCTAGCCGTGGCCTCGGCCAGAGGAGTCTCCGAGTTGTGCGCCTTCTCATCTAAAGAACCATATTGTTTGGTGCTCCCAGACAAGATAGTCCTTAGGCCGATACTAAGCTTTCTACCTAAGGTGGCCACATAACTTCGTATGAACTGGGAGGTCATTCTCCCAGCCTTTCCGGCGGATACAGCTGATGATGAGTGGAGTAGGTTAGACCTGGTCTCTGCGGTTTCAACCTACCTAAAATGGACTAAAAGCTTTTGAAAACAAGATCAGCTGTAGGTTTTCCCAATGGGGCCTAAAAAAGGGTATGCCAGCAACATTCAGAGTTGTGTCTTCCTGGTTTGTCAAGACCATGCATATTGCATACAAAACGCTGGGCCTTCCTCCTCCTTCAGGGATCAAAGCACATTCGACGAGGGGTATAGCAGCATCCTGGGCATATGCGAAGGTCACCCCTGAGGTAGTTTGCAGAGCAGCAAGCTGGAGCCCACCCAACACCTTTTATTAGGCATTACAGGCCTAATATGGCTTGTCTGCCTGAGGAAACATTTGGCTCTACGGTTATTACGGCAGCTGTTGCCCATTAAAAATTTTGAGTAGCATTGCATTGAGGGTTTGGCTTATTTTTTATTTTTTGTCTTCCCTCCCTTCTTAATATTGCTTGGTACATCCCATAGTAGGCTGACATGGGGAGGTCCAGGAATAAGGAAAATTGTTATCCATACTTACCGTAATTTTCCTTTCCTGGATCCTCCCCATGTCAACCAGTGGATTCCCACCCAGTTTATCCATCACAAGGTGGGGCTTTTGTGAACACTGGTGTGGGCAGACAGCCGCCCTTTTATGGGCTAGAAAGGAGGTGGTCCTGGAGGAGTCAGAGGGGGCGGAGCTGACCTATAGTAGGCTGACATGGGGAGGATCCAGGAAAGGAAAACTACGGTAAGTATGGATAACAATTTTCCTTAAGGGTCCTTTCACACTGGGGCGGTTTGCAGGCGCTATTGCGCTAATAATAGCGCCTGCAAACCGACCCAAAAGTGCCGCTGCTTTCATTCCAGTGTGAAAGCCCCGAGGGCTTTCACACTGGAGCGATGCGCTGGCAGGACGGTAAAAAAAGTCCTGCCAGCAGCATCTTCGGAGCGATGAAGGAGCGGAGTGTATACCGCTCCTTCACCGCTCCTGCCCATTGAAATCAATGGGACGGCGTGGCTATACCTCTGCAGAGGCGCTTTGCGGTGGTTTTAACCCTTTCTCGGCCGCTAGCAGGGGGGTAAAACCACCCCGCTAGCGGCAGCATACCTATGGTAAAGCGCCGCTTACAATAGCCCCTGCCCCAGTGTGAAAGGACCCTTATAGAGAAATAATCATACATTTTATAGAATACATTTTATACAAGATAACGATGAACTGAAAAGGAATGCCTACCAGATGCTTGTATTCATAAAACACTAATTATAGATGCATAGACTGAAGCCAGGATTTACAAAAATGGAAAGACCTTTTGTAACCAAAGAGAGAGAATAAATTAAAAATGAAAACATATTCATATAGTATTCCAATTGAATAATCCTATAGAGTGTGTAGTGGTAAGTAGGGCAAAACATTTACCTCAATTCTAAATGAAAAGAAAATGGAACCAATATGGTCTTCCGTACATTGTACATTCACATCAGTCCCTGCCCTCAAGGAGCTTACAATCTAAGGTCTCTAACACACATTCATACATATACATACTGGGCCAATTTAGACAGCAGCCAATTAACCTACCAGCATGTCTTTAGAGTGTGGGAGGAAACCGGAGTACCCGGAGGAAACCCACACAGGGAGAACATGCAAACTCCTTTTTGATAATGATTACATTTAAATTCACTCACTAATTATTTATCTGTAGAAAAGGTAAATAGATGGCAATGGAAGGAGGACAACGTGGGAAAAAAATGAAGAGCAATATGACATTTGGCCACAAGGGGGAGAGAAAGTCCTTGTTTTATGTCAGATTTCTATACAGTGCAGATACCCGAAGGTTACTACTATCTCATCATGTGACGTAATCTGAATGAAATAAATGCATTCCTAAATTTCGTTATAATTTTTTTTTGTTTCATTGACATTAATTTCTATGTCCATTCGGAGATTCGTATACAGCCAAATCTCTGGAAAAAAAAAATGTTGTCAGAAAAACAAATTGTAATGAAATTAAATGCTCATGTCTAGTTTTAGGTCATAGTCGCTTAGCCTTGTTTCCACATAAGAGGTATGACTTTTTGGCTGAAATTGCTCAATGAAGACCACTTCTGGCCATTCTTCTCCAGACAGTAGATGGGTGTACCTGGGTCCCACTGGTTTCCACCAGTTCTGTGCTGATGGCGCTGATGGACATCTTCGATGTTGAAGGTTAGTAAGCACGATGTGTCTTTCATCTGCTGCATTATGTTTCCTTGGCTGACCACTGCGTCTATGGTCCTCAACGTTGTCCGTTCCTTTGTGCTTCTTCAAAACAGCTTGAACAGCACATCTTGAAACCCCAGTTTGCTTTGAAATCTTTGCCTGGGAGAGACTTTCTGATGCAGTATAACTCTTTAATGCCTGAGCCTACTTCTGACATTTGTTGCTTATAAGTTAAAATCTGTGTTTTTTGCTATAAAATTACTTAGAACCCTTAAACATTATATATATATTTATATATATATTAGGGTTGTCCCGATACCGATACTAGTATCGGTATCGGCACCGATACCGAGCATTTGCCCAAGTACTTGTACTCAGGCAAATGCTCCCAATGCTTCCCCCGATACCTGGAAGACAGCTGTGATCGGCGCGTGGGGGAGTTACAAGATTCTCCTCCAGCAGCTTTCAGCGGCTTTAGTGACATACAGCGGTGATCGGTCACTGCTGACTGTCACTGCATCCTCCTCCATGCCCCCTCCTTTCCTCTGTCCCCCTCCGCTGTCCTCCTCTGTTCTGCCGTTCCTCTCTCCTTCTCTGTCCCCCTCCGCTGTCCCCCTCCGTTCCGCCGTTCCCCTCTCCTTCTCTGTCCCCCTCCGCTGTCCCCTCCGTTCTGCTGTGCCTCTCCGCTGTCCCCTCCGTTCTTCTGTGCCTCTCCGCTGTCCCCTCCGTTCTTCTGTGCCTCTCCGCTGTCCCCTCCGTTCTTCTGTGCCTCTCCGCTGTCCCCCTCTGTTCCGCCGTTCCCCTCTCCTTCTCTGTCCCCCTCCGCTGTCCCCTCCGTTATGCTGTGCCTCTCCGCTGTCCCCCTCCGTTCTGCTGTCCCCCTCTCCTTCTCTGTCCCCCTCCGCTCTCCCCCTCCGTTCCGCCGTCCCCCTCCTCCTTCCTTTGTGAATAGACAGAGTCAGCTGACTCTGTCCATTCACATAACTGAAACATTGTAATCTCCTGTGATTACGATGTGTCAGTTTATGAATGGAGAGGAGCCGCTGTCTTCTCTCCATTCATTCTCAGTGCAGCTGAGGCTGCAGAGAAAGGGACTGGGGAATCTCTATCCTCCGTCTCTTTCTCTGTCTCAAGTGGGAGATATCAGAGGTCTGATAAGACCCCTGATATCTCACCAAAGCCCCCCAACAGGGCTGATTAAAAAAAAACAAAAAAAAACACATATTGCAATAAAGAATAAAAAAAATATTTTTGTAAAAAATTAAAATTGTAAATAAAATAAAAAAAACACACACACATACACCGTTCACCCCCTCCCCCCCCCCCCCCCCCCTTAAAAAAAAGAAAGCACTGTTAAAAAAAAAACACTGTCACGTGACATTTTAAAAAAAATATCGGTAATCGGTATCGGCGAGTACTTGAAAAAAAGTATCCATACTTGTACTCGGTCCTAAAAAAGTGGTATCGGGACAACCCGAATATATATATATATATATATATATATATATATAATATAATATATATTTTAGCAGAGACCCTAGAGAATAAAATGGCCATTGTTGCAATATTTAATATCACACGGTATTTGCGCAGCAGTCATACAAACAAAATATAAAAATACACTTTTTTAAGTTAAAAAATAAGAAAACAGTAAAGTTAGCCCACTTTTTTTTTTTTTAATATTGTGAAAGATAATGTTACGCCAAGTAAACTGATACCCAACATGTCACGCTTCAAAGTTTTGCCCGCTCGTGGAATGGCGACAAACTTTGACACTTAGAAATCTCCATAGGCGACATTTTAAAATTTCTACAGGTTACCAGTTTTGAGTTACAGAGGAGGTCTTTTGCTAGAATTATTTCTCTCGCTCTAACGATCGTGGCGATACCAAACATGTGTGGTTTCAACACCGTTTACATATGCGGGCACGACTTACGTATGCTTTCACTTCTGCGAGCGAGCGCAGAGTGGCGGGGCGCTTTCAATTTTTTATTTTTTATTATTTTTTTGACGTTTTATTTTTTATTTTTACACTTTCCCTTTTTTGGATCATTTTTATTCCTATTACAAGGAATCTAAACATCCCTTGTAATAGAAAAAAAAGCATGACAGGACCTCTTAAATATGAGATCTGGGGGTCAAAAAGGCCTCACTTCTCATATTTACACTTAAATGTAATAATAAAAAAAATAAAAAAAGTCTTAGTTTTTTATTTTTTTTTTTTAATAAAGGCCATTGGGCGGAAGTGACGTTTGACGTCGCTTCCGTCATCCAATGTCATCATTCCCTCACTCGACACAGTGCCTCTGAGGGGAAAGGATCGGATCGTCTCCGCCACTACTGACGGCTCAGGTAAGCAGCGGAGACGACTAGAACGTGGCTGGAGGGGGGTGGGCACCTCTCCCGCCAACGATAAAAGAGATCTCGTGGCGAATGTGCCACAGAGACCACTTTTATCTGAAAGCGGACCGCTCGCCATTTCAGAAAATACCGGGGTTATGGCAGCTGTCTGCTTCCATAACAACCGTATCCAACGTCAAAGTACCGACGTATAACGACGGCAGGCACTTCGTAAGTGGTTAATAAGCATGATGTGTCTTTCATCCGCTGTATTAAATCTCCTTGGCTGACCACCGCGTCTATGGTCCTCAACATTACCCGTTTCTTTGTGCTTCTTCAAAAGAGCTTGAACAGCACATACTGAAACCCCAGTCTGCTCTGAAATCTTTGCCTGGGAGAGACCTTACTGATGCAGTATAACTTACCTTGTGTCTTGTTGCTGTGTTCAGTCTTGGGTGAGGTTTAAAAAATTGTACAGGTTACCAGTTTTGAGTTAGAGAGGAGGTCTGGAGCTTGGATTATTGCTCTCGCTCTACCGATCGTAGCGATACCTCACATGTGTGGTTTCGACACAATTTTCATATGCGGGCGCGACTTACGCATGCGTTCGCTTCTGCGCGCAAGCACGGCGAGACGGGGTGCCTTCAAATTTATTTATTTTTTCATTTTTATTTTTTATTTTTACATTGTCCATTAAAAAAAAAAAAAAATGGGTCAATTTTATTCCTATTACAAGGAATGTAAACATCCTTTGTAATAGAAAAAAAAAGCATGACAGGACCTCTTTAATGTGAGAGTTGGGGTCAAAAAAGACCTCACATCTCATATTTACACTTAAATGCAGTAAAAAAAAAAAAAAAAAACCTTTCTTGTTTTCAATAAAAAAAAAAATTCCCCTTCAAGACCGTTGGGCGGAAGTGACGTTTGACGTCGCTTTCCTCATCCAATCGTATGGAGCTGAGTGGGGGGCCATCTTTCCCTCACTCTGCATCCAGCCTCAGAGGGGAAAGGATTGGATCGTCTCTGCTGTTACTGACGGCTCCATCAGTAACACCTGTCATTGCCCTTCACAGATGCCAATCAGTGCCCATCAGTAATGCCTGTCAGTACCTCCTCATCAGTGCCCATCAGTGCCGCCTATCAGTGCCACCTATTAGTTCCCATCAGTGCTGCCTGTCAATGCCCATCAGTGCTGCATATCAGTGTTGCCTATTGGTGCCCATCAGTGCTGCATATCAGTGTTGCCTATTGGTGCCCATCAGTGCTGCATATCAGTGTTGCCTATTGGTGCCCATCAGTGCTGCATATCGGTGCCCATCAATTCTACATGTAGTGCCTCCTCATCAGTGCTATCAGTGAAGGAGCAAACTAAATTTTATAACAGAAGCAAAGAAAAACGTTTTTTTTTTTTCAAACATTTCGGTCTTTTTTAGTTTGTTTAGCAAAAAATAAAAACCCCCAGAGGTGATCAAATACCACCAAAAGAAAGCTCTATTTGTGGGAAGAAAATTATAAAAATGTCATTCGAGTGCAGTGTTGTATGACCGCGCAATTGTCATTCAAAGTGCGACAGCGCTGAAAGCTGAAAATTGTCCTGGGCAGGAATGGGGTAAAGTGCCCGGTATTGAAGTGGTCAGGATCTGATGCTGGTTTAAAGCCAAAAGGTAGCCACACCAAATATTGATTTGATTTTGATTTTTAGATTTCTTCTGTTCGCTCACTTTGCGTTTTGTAACTTGATAATTGATCTTTGAAATTGATAAAAAGAAGAAATTCTAATATATATTTTTTGAAGGCATTCTTACTTTGCAGCATTTCTTCACACCTGCCTAAAACTTTTGCACAGCACTGTATAAGTGAGACTTTTTTGCTTCCCAAGGTCCCGCGTTTCATGGGGCATAATAAACACGTCTGATTTCCTGACTGCCGATCACATTTTTGGACCCCGCAATACAAACACCTGCAAAACGACCCCAATTTGGAAAGCAGATACCCCAAAGATTTTGCTAAGAGGCACAGAGAATCTTTTTGAAGAGTTTTTGCCCAAAGGTTTTTTTTTGTTTTTTGCAGAAATAAGAAAGAAAATGAAAAAGAACAAAATTCAGGTCAGATTTGAAGTTCTGCTGGATAGGACCACTGATATCTTATAAGAACATTTTTCATGTATTTATTTTATTACAGGTACTTATAAAGCGCCGTCAAAATACGCAGCGCTTTACGTATATATTGTACAAGTGCATCAGTCCCTGCCCTCAAGGAGCTTACAATCTAAGGTCCCTAAGCCCAGGTTCACATTGCAGCGATTTAGCATTGCGATTTGACATGTGCCGGCAATGGCGGTGCCGGAAATAGCACCGTCCGATCCGGTGCGACACCGACTTTGCGGTGCCGCTCCAATTCCCAAAAGTGGTTTCTGTACTACTTTTGGCAACTTTGGGGTGCAATTTGTATAGACATCTGTGCATGAACCCGCACAGGTGTCTCTGAAATCGCCACCCTCCTGAAGTCGGACTGACATGCGGGTATGAAATCATGCAAATTCCTGTGAACTCGCACGCTTTTAATCCTGCTGTCAGTGTGAACCAGGGCTTAAAGAGGAACTGCAGTCTGCTCACATAATTTGTAATAAAAAACATCTTTGCCACTCTGAAGCTTCCCTCCAACCACTTTGCATATTATTTTATATATACTGTGATTCTGTACTTGCCAAATATGCTGCAGAAATCTCCCTTCACTGAGTCTGCCTGCAGCCATTTTAACTGTGGGCAGCTGAGGCTGCTGCCTGTTCACTTCCTGGATTTGCACAGACACACAGAGGCACACCTCCAGCTCTGCATCTCTCATTGGCCCTCTTATGACTCATCACCCCTCCCTTCCTGGGAGCATGTGCATGATGTCATAAGCCTAGGCTAATGACCAGACAAGAAACAGGAAGTGGGCTGTATAAGGTATTTACAGGCAGAAAAAAAAATGTTTTACTATCCAAAGTTAAAACAACAAGGGCAGAAGATTTAATAGATGGAAAGATGAAAAAATGACTGAAGTTCCCCTTTAATCACATTCATACATACAAATACTAGGGCCAATATAAACAGGAGCCAATCACTCTACCAGCATGTCTTTAGAGTGTGGGAGGAAACCGGAGGACCCGGAAGAAACCCACACAGGGAGAACATGCAAGCTCCTTTTTGATAATGATTACATCTAAATCTACACACAAATTATTTATCTGTAGAAAAGGTAAATGGATGGCAATGGAAGGACAGTGTGGAAAAATGACAAAGAGCAATATGACATTTGGCCACAAGGGGAAGACAAAGTCCTTGTTTTATGGCAGATGTCTATACAGTGCAGATACCCTGTGGTTGATTTGCTAAAGAGTTTGAGAATCTGCACACAATACATTGTGTGAATAGTAATTTAAATTATTTAATAAATAATTATTGAATTATCAATAATACATTTTTCAATAATTATTCAAAATAATGTGAAAAGATCATTCTTGTTTTAATTTGATTCATCTGCACGGGTTTGGGTATTGGAAGTGAACAGGAATTCGCTTTTCAAATGTTTGGATGATCGAAGGGAATATTCAGCCCGATTGTAGATGAACCAAACAGCATTAACCACTTCAATACAAGGCAGTTTCACCCCCTTCCTGCCCAGGCCAATTTTCAGTTTTCAGCGCTGTAACATTTTGAATGAAAATTTTTATCATTTTTTTTCCCCACAAATAGATCTTTCTTTTGGTGGTATTTGATCACCTCTGCGGTTTTTATTTCTTGCGCTATAAACAAAAGAAAAGTGACAAGTTTGAAAAAAAAACACAATATTTTTTACTTTTTGCTATAATAAATATCCCAATTTAAAAAAAAAAAAAAATTCCTCAGTTTAGGCCGATATGTATTCTTCTACACATTTTTGGTAAATAAAATTGCAATATTGGTTTGCGTAAAAGTTAGAGCGTCTACAAATTAGGGGATAGATTTATGGAATTTTTATTTATTATCAAATCATTATTATTCAACCAAAAAATAAAATAAAAGCCTCATGCATGTGTCCTGCTTCTTAATATAGGGGGTCAACAATGCCAAGAGTTGGTGAAAGCAGGGGTCCGTCATCCGGAGATAATTCCGAAAATCATCCGGATTATTCTCCTGGAGCTCCCGCAGCAAAGGCATATGACATAATTGGTCACGATTAATAAAGCAACCAATTTTTGGTCCAAGAAATCCTCCTCCTCCTGTTCCTGGACTAGACTTGGGTCAAAGCAATAACTCCAAGGCCAATAATAAATAACACGTTATCTCCTCCGATTCCTCAACATGGCTGGTTGACGAACGGCCGTTCAGAAACGAACTGAAAAGCGCGAAATTAAAAGTGCGAAATGAAAAGCGCGAAATGAAAAGCACGAATCAACACTCACCAAACTTCTACTAACACGAAATTAGCAGAAGGAGCCCAAAGGGTGGCTAAAGAGCTGAAAAATTTGTGTTTGTTGGCCGACAATTCCTTGCCGTTTGTATGCAAGACAAGCTCCTAGCCAACGCCCTTCAGACAAAAGTCTGAGGTTTTGTCTGCGGAAAAAACGATCGTGTGTACGAGGCTTAAGAAAACACTCCCAGGGAACACAGTTAACCCTTTGATTGCCCCTGATGTTAAACCCTTCTCTGCCAGTGTCATTTATACTGTGACAGTGCTTTTTTGTTTTTGTTTTTTTAGCTCTGATCCGTGTATTGGCGTCATTGGTCCCCAAAAAGTGTCACTTAGTATCAGCTTTGTCCGCCGCAATGTCGCAGTCCCACTAAAAAAATTGCTGATCGCCGCCATTACTAGTAGAAACAATAAAAGAAATAAAAAGTCCAAAAAATCCCACAGTTTGTAGGCGCTATAACTTTTGCTCAAACCAATCAATATACGCTTTTTGGGATTTTTTTTTTACCAAAAATAGGTAGCAGAATAAATATTGGCCTAAATCGGGATTCTCAACTCCTGTCCTCGGGACCCACTAACAGGCCAGGTTTTATGTATTACCTTGGGGAGATGCAGACTAGAATACTGCAATCACTGAGCAGCAAATTATATCTATTTCAGTTATCATGCAAACCTTGCCTGTTAGTGGTTCCTGAGGACAGAAGTTGATAACCACTGGCCCAAATTGATGAAGAAATTAGATTTTTAAAACATTTTTTTTATTGAGAATGTTTTATAGCAGAAAGTAAAAAATATTGTCGACTGGTCACTCTTTTTTAGTTTATAGCATAAAAAATAAAACCTGCGGAGGTGATCAAATAATACCATCAAAAGAAAGCTCTATTTGTGGGATAAAAGGACATTTTATTTGGATACAGCATCGCACGACCGCGCAATTGTCAGTTAAAGCAACGCAGTCCTGTATCGCAAAAAATGGCCTGGTGTTTGGGGCTTACAAGTAATTTTCGAGCAAAAAATACAAATACACTTGTGCCAAAAGTGCCAGAAAAGGCTTGGTCTTCAAGTGTGATTGAATACAATGTAACAAGTGATTGATGTTTATAAAAGTGATTGAACACAATGTAACAAGTAATAGATGTTTATTTAAGTGATTGAATACAATGTAACAAGTGATCGATGTTTATTAAAGTGATTGAATACAATGTAACGAGTGATTGATGTTTACTAAAGTGGTAACATTAAAAAGTGCAGCGCTGAAAGAAAAACAATATTGCAAGTGTGAAACCCCAGATGCTGTCCTTGTGGACGAAATGCGTTGGAATGCATTGAGCCAGCTCCATAACATTGCGCTATTTGGATTTCTCTTGTGATCACATTTTTTGCTTGAATACATCAGCATTGATGTAAGTGTTCTATGTTTTTGTAAATAAACCTATTTACAATGGTTTTACACTATGTGGAGGCCCTTTTTTCTTTTATGAATGGTGGAGCCTATGATCCGTTTTAGTGACAAGATGTTGGGATAGAGTGTGCAACCGATCTCCAGTAGGGATGAGCTTGATGTTCGGGTCGACCATAAGACTCGAATATCGGATGTTCGCAAAGCAGCGAACATTATGGGGCGTTCGCGGGAAATTCGAGCGCCCGCGGATGTCCCATAATGCACTACAAGATCACAGTGCATTGCTGTATGATAATTGGGCAAAGCATGCACCTGACCTGCATGCTTTGGCCAATCCCAGCGCCCTCTGCTAAGAGAGCCATAATTACAGTGCAGCTGTAGTGCAGTTGCTACTACACTTCTGGTGGAATACACAGTACACAATACAGTGCAGCCATAGTGCAGTTGCTACTACACTTCTGGTGGAATACACAGTACACAATACAGTGCAGCCATAGTGCAATTGCTATTACACTTCTGGTGGTGTACACAGTACACAATACAGTGCAGCCGTAGTGCAGTTGCTACTACTTTTCTGGTGGTGTACACATTACACAATACAGTGCAGCTGTAGTGCAGTTGCTACTACACTTCTGGTGGTGTACACAGTACACAATACAGTGCAGCTGTAGTGCAGTTGCTACTACACTTCTGGTGGTGTACACAGTACACAATACAGTGCAGTGTGGTGTTGCAAAACAGAATATACATCATGTCCGGAAGGCCACCAAGGAGAGGCAGACGCTCACAGGCCACTAAAAGAGGGCTAGCAGGCTCTGTGTCTACAGTCAACAGTGCTGATCGTGGACATGGTGCAGCCTCTGCAGGTGGCCGTGGGGCACGCTTGTCTTTTTTTTTCTGCTGCTGGCCGTGTTATTGAGCCAGAACATGCAGAAGAGTTGGTGGAGTGGATAACAAAGCCGTCCTCATCCTCCTCATCCTCTGTCACCCAGGTTCAGAGTAGTTTGCATTCCAATCAGCTGCCAAAGCAGCCTATTCCACCGGCTCCTTGTCCACAGTCACTCCATCCGTAGCCCCACCATCATGCACGGAAGAGTCCCCCGAACTATTTGACCACAGTGTTGGGTAAATGCTGCTGGAGGATGCGCAGCGATTAGAAGGCTCAGATGTTGGTTCCCAGGTTGAGGAAGGGAGTAACGTAAGCCTAGCGAGAGGGGGTGCCCAAGAAGGACAAGAAACTGGCAGTCATGTTCCCCCAGGCGCTGCATAGTGCCAAGTTGCTCCAGTGATGAGGAGGGAGGGGATGATGAGGTTACTAACTCTACTTGGGTGCCTGATAGAAAAGGAGGAGGAGGCACAACTCCAACAAGGCAGGATGTCCTCTAGGGGCAGCTTAAGGGCAGTCACCCTACTGCATCACACCGCGGAGCTCCGCAGGTGCAGGGCGCTGCTGATTTTGAAAAGTTCCTTGGTGTGGGTCTTTTTTGACACGTGTGCAGCAGATAACAGCAGCCACTTGGGCACCACATGTACAAACAGGGCCATGGATAAATCCATGGAAAAAAATAAGCTTTACTTACCACCAGCCCGCAGACAACCAAATAACCTGTCTAAGGGCTCTTTCACAGGCTTTACTTACCACCAGCCCGCAGACAACCAAATAACCTGTCTAAGGGCTCTTTCACAGGGAGGATCCGTATTTCAGTTTTTCATCCTTCCGTTTTCAGATGAAAAACGGACATACATGTATCCCTATGGAGCGTCGGATGTCAGCGGTGACATCCGACCCGCTCCGATCCGAAAAGTAGGGAAAACCCTACTTTTCGATCCGTTATCGGATCGGGTGACGACGGACTCTACGGTCCGTCATCATCCGATACCCCATAGGGGAGAGCGGCGCTCTGACAGGTTCGTCGTTGCACAGTGTGCAGCGACGGACCTGTCATTTTCCTGCTCAGTGGGGATTGGCGGAGCGATCCCCGCTGAGCAAGCGGGTGTTCATGGGGCGGATCATCACTGATCCGCCCCGTGTGAAAGAGTCCTAACAGTATGCGTTAAAAGCAGGGGTTTAGTCTGCACACATTTGCAAATGAATGCGTAAGCCAAAGAGCCTCGTCAAGGCACCCCGGTATCTGTGGTACCTAACACTAACTTATGAGTGTCCCCACAGTGGAGGCACATGCATTCTGATGGATAGGTGAGAGCAGGTAGACTGAAGGGGAGCCACCCCTTCTTAAAGTTGCAGGGGTACACTGAACACCCAGCACGTAACACCAAAGGTGTCAGTGCGTTGCCTGACCAAAAAACATGACAGTGATGCAAAAAGACACCACTTGCTCACATCTATAGCTGGCTAGCCACAGAGCCTCACCAAGGCACCTTGCTTGTTGTTAGCCCTCGAATGCTTCTTACTGCGATAGCCAGCTATAGATGTGAGCAAGTGGCGTCTTTTTGTACAACTTGGTCACCACATGCTTGAACAGACATATGACAACCTCCCATGCAGTCCGTTAGCAACAGCACTTGAAAGATCCACATCAAAGAAAAAGGCGGACTTCTCCTTGCTCCTCATCTGGGATCTCCAACCCCACTATGCCTCCAGTCCTCTCAAAAACCTGCACTGAGAGGAATGAAGTTATAGCAATAGGTGTCCCAAGTACTTGCAGCCAATCTGCTATCAGTACACCTACTTTTGATTTTAGCAGGCAAATTTCCCTAACCCAGTTGCTAAACCATAGAAAGAAATTCGGTCCCAGCCATCCACATGCTCAGCGTCTGAATGTTAGCTTGGCCAAATTGCTAGCACTGCAACTGCTGCCTTTTCAGCTGGTAGACTCTGCCCCCTTTTGTGAATTTGTGGAATGTGCTGTACCTCAGTGGCAGGTTCCAAAACGCCATTTCTTTTCACGGAAGGCCATTCCGGCTCGTGGAAGGCAATGTTTTGGCCCCGTTGGACGGGGCGGTCAGCGGTAAGATGCATATTACCACTGACTCATGGTCTAGCAGGCATGGGCAGGGCCATTACCTTTCCTTCACGGCGCACTGGGTAACTCTGCTGGCAACTGGGAAGGATGAAGGACAGGGTTCAGTATTGTTGGAGCTTGTTCTACCACCACGCCTCCAAAATGCTAGTGGTGATTCTGCCACAGCTATCTCCTCCACCACCTCCTCTTCTTCTTCTTCTATGGCCTCTTCTGCAGATTTGTCCTCTGAACCAGTGGTGCTCCATAAGTGTTCAAGGGCCTACACAAGCACTCAAGCAAAAAAGATGCCATGCGGTGCTTGAGTTGGTTTGCTTAAGGGACAGGAGCCAAACTGGGGCAGAGATTCTGTCAGCTCTGCAGGAACAGGCTCAGAGGTGGTGGACGCCACGCCAGCTTCTGCCAGGAATGGTTGTATGCGATTATGGCACCAACCTTCTCTCCGCCCTCCGACAGGGACACTTGACCCATGTCCCATGTTTGGCACACGTCCTGAATTTGGTGGTGCAGCGGTTCTTGAGCAGGTACCCAGGCTTATAGGATCTCCTGAGGCAGGCTAGAAAAGTCTGTGGTCATTTCCGCCGGTCATACAATGCCAGTGCTCGGCTGGCTGACATTCAAAGGGAATGCAACCTGCCCACCAACCGCCTCATTTGTGATATGCCCACCAGGTGGAATTCAACGTTGGCAATGCTGCAGTGGCTGCACTCGAAGCAGAGGGCCATCAATGAGTACCTTGTGAGTATGGCACCAGGACAGGGTCAGGGGAGCTTGACTTTTTTTCACCATGCCAGTGGCTACTGATCAAGGATGCGTGCACTGTCCTGTCACCATTTAAGGAGGCCACAAGGATGGTGAGCAGCGACAATGCATGCATTACTGATACTCTCCCTCTTGTCTTCCTGTTGGAGTACACGCTTCGTGGAATAATGGACTAGGCACTTGAGGCAGAACAGCGGGAAGAGGAGGACTTCCTTACCTCTCAAGGCCCTCTTTATCCAGATAGTATTCCTGCAGGCCCGCCAAACAGTCAGGAAGAAGTGGAGAAGGAGGATTGTGTCAGCATGGACATGGAGGATAACACTGAGCAGCAGTCTTCAAGGGAGGGTTTTCAGTCCCCAAAAACCCAAGTTGTACATGGCTGGGAGGAGGTTGTTACGGATCATGTGATCCTTAGTGACCCAGAGGACTCAGAATTGAATGCCTCTGCAAACTTACGCTGCATGGCCTCCCTGATTCTGCAAAGCCTGCGAAAGGACCCTAGGATTTGTGGTATCAAGGAGAAGGATCATTACTGGCTGGCAACCCTTCTTGATCCACGTTACAAGGGTAAGGTTGCAGAACTCATCCTGCCTTGGCAGAGGGAGCAGAGGATGAAACATCTTCAGGAGGCCTTGAAGAAAGGTTTGTGCAATGCGTTTCCAGACCCTGGGAGGTTACAATTTCCTGGTGCTGGACAACGTGTTGCTGAGGCTTCCTTCAGTCAGAGGAAGAGCAGTGGAGAAGGTGGCCGGCTGACCGATGCCTTTAAACAATTTTTTAGTCCTCATCGCTAAGGTCTGATCGGTTCAAGCAACCATCGCCAGTGTTTGCATTACATGGTGCAGGAATATCTAGGGCCAAAAGCAGACTTGGAGACCTTTCCAACAGACCATCCACTGGGTTACTGGGTCTAGAGGATGGACCACTGGCCAGAACTTGTTCGATATGCAATTGAGCTACTGGCCTGTCCTGTATCCAGCACATTCAGTGCTGCTGGAGGGTTTGTAATGGATCATAGAGTGCGCCTGTCCACAGACTCCATTGATAGTCTCACATTCATAAAAATGAATCAGTCTTGGATCAGCAGCAGCTATCAAGCACCTGATGCTGATGTAACTGATTGATTTTTCTATGGATGCGGGATCCCTTGAAGACTGCCTATGCTGAGTGACTATCCTATTCCTCCTCAATCTTGATGATGCTAGCTTCCAACAATATTTTTGGTTTAGGGCACCACCACCACTGCCTAAGGCCCATTTTTTCTGCCTCTGTTTAACAGGGGCATGTAATTACAATTTTTGATCAAATATTTCACAGCAAGGCCCGTTCCTGCGCCCAGCAAGAGTATCTGTAAGGGGTTACAGTGTTGTGGCACCACCACCACCACCCAAGGCCCAATTTTTATGCCCCTGTTTAACAGGGGCATGTAATTACAATTTTTGATAAAATATTTCACAGCAGGGCCCGTTCCTGAGCCCAACAAGAGTATCTGTGAGGGGTTACAGTGTTCTGGCACCACCACCACCACCACCCAAGGCCCAATTTTTCTGCCCCTGTTAAACAGGGGCATGTAATTACAATTTTTGATATAATATTTAACAGCAGGGCCCGTTCCTGCGCCCTCTAAGAGTAACTGTGAGGGCTTACAGTGTTGTGGCACCACCACTAAAGGCCCAATTTTTCTGCCTCTGTTTAACACTGGCATGTAATTACAATTCTTTATCTAATATTTCACAGCAGGGCCCATTCCTGCGCCCACCAAGAGTAACTGTGAGGGGTTACAGTGTTGTGGCACCACCACCCAAGGCCAAACTTTTCTGCCCCTGTTTAACAGGGGCATGTAATTACAATTTTTGATATAATATTTAACAGCAGGGCCCGTTCCTGCGCCCTCTAAGAGTAACTGTGAGGGCTTACAGTGTTGTGGCACCACCACTAAAGGCCCAATTTTTCTGCCTCTGTTTAACAGGGGCATGTAATTACAATTCTTTATCTAATATTTCACAGCAGGGCCCATTCCTGCGCCCACCAAGAGTAACTGTGAGGGGTTACAGTGTTGTGGCACCACCACCCAAGGCCAAACTTTTCTGCCCCTGTTTAACAGGGGCATGTAATTACAATTTTTGAAATAATATTTAACAGCAGGGCCTGTTCCTGCGCCCAGCAAGAGTAACTGTAAGGCGTTACAGTGTTCTGGCACCACCAACACCTAAGGCCCAATTTTCTGCAGAGTATATAAGGCAGGCCGTATAGTATATATACTTCTGTTCAGAGTATATAGTGCCTGGGGGCCCCCCCACGCCATTTTTTTTAAAAATTTGGATGTGGGGTTCCCCTTAATATCCATCCAGACCCAAAGAGCCTGGTAATGGGCTGGAGGGGGGGGGGGGGTGGACCCATGCCATTTTTCTCAATGATTTTCATTGCTGGAACCCGACAATTCATTAAAGCCGCAAGCAGTGTTAAATAAATTTTTTTGCTTTAGAAATGTCATTTTGCTGTGGTATTGTTCTAAACACGGGAAAACTGCGCCACTTTACAGGCATACTATAGACACCCTCCAGGCACAATATTTAAAGGAATATTTAATTTTTATTGTTTCACTTTAAGCATTATTAACCGCTTCCTGACCAACCGCCGCAGTTATACTGCGGCAGGTTGGCTCCTCTGCGCGAGTCGTCATAGCTGCACAGCGGGGGTGCCGATGCTCGTGGGCGATAGTCGCAATGACCGCCGGCCACGAGCGATTGTGAGCAGGAGACACAGAACGGGGATTAGCTAGGAACCATGATCCGTCACTTCCTCCAGTCAGTCCCCTCCCCCTCCAGTTAGAATCACCTCCCAGGCAACACAGTTAACCCCTAGATCGCCCCCTAGTGTTAACCTCTTCACCACCAGTGACATTTTTACAGTAATCAATGCATTTTTATAGCACTGATCGCTGTATTAATGCCAGTGGTCCCAAAAATGTGTCAAAATTGTCCGATGTGTCCGCCATAATGTCGCAGTCACGATAAAAATCGCCGCCATTACTAGTAAAAAAAATTAATAAAAATGCTATAAATCTATCCCCTATTTTGTAGAAGCTATAACTTTTGCACAAACCAATCAATATACGCTTATTGCGATTTTTTTTTTTACCAAAAATATGTAGAACACATATCGGCTTAAACTGAGAAAAAATTTGCTTTTTTAAAAAAAAAATATGGGGATATTTATTATAGCAAAAAGTACAAAATATTGTGTTTTTTTCAGAATTGTTGCTCTTTTTTTGTTTATAGCGCAAAAAATAAAAACCGCAGAGATGATCAAATACCACCAAAAGAAAGCACTATTTGTGGAAAAAAAAGGACGTCAATTTTGTTTCGGTGCACCGTTGCACGACAATGTTGCACGTGCAATTGTCAGTTAAAGCGACGCAGTGCCGAATCGCTATAAAAGTGCTCTGGTCAGGAAGGGGGTAAATTCTTCTGGGGCTGAAGTGGTTAAAATCACTGCTCCCGAAAAAACGGCCGTTTTTAAAACTTTTTTTTGCATTGATACATGTCCCCTGGGGCAGGACCCGGGTACCCAAACACTTATATTTATGGCAATAACTTGCATATAAGCCTTTAAAATTAGCACTTTTGATTTTTCACGTTCGTGTCCAATAAACTTTAACGGTGTTCGCGTATTCGAACAAACTTTTTGCATGTTCACATGTTCTGCTGCGAACTGAACTGGGGGGTGTTCGGCTCATCCCTAATCTTCAGTGACGGTCCTTCAGAGCTTCAACCTACAGTCTTCATGGTTGTTTGACTATTTGCCACTGTCAAAAGAGTCCACATTTTCTGAAAAGAGTATTTACTCTTCCCCCTGGGTGGCGGATGCACAATCCTGGGTGACTCCTTTAGCAGATGATGGTCTATTTCTATTCTCACTGAACAGATTTCCATCTTCAGTCTTCCGTTTTATTTGAACTGTTTAATGTGGAAAGTGGTCCATTCCTACCCATATCCAACAGATCCACAATTTCAGCCTGCTTCTATTTCTGAACTCTTTGAATATATAGCGGCTGTTTGCACCTATTTCCAGTAGGGATGAGCCGAACACCCCCCCGGTTCAGTTCACATCCAGAACATGCGAACGGACCGAAAGTTTGCGAGAACATTCGCACACCGTTAAAGTCTATGGGACTCGAACGTGTAATATCAAAAGTGCGAATTTTAAAGGCTAATGTGCAAGTTATTGTCCTAAAAAGGATTTGGGGACCGGGTCCTGCCCCAGGGGACATGTATCAATGCCAAAGAAAGTTTTAAAAACGGCCGTTTTTTCGGGAGCAGTGATTTTAATGATGCTTAAAGTGAAAAAATAAAAGTGAAATATTCCTTTAAATATCGTACCTGGGGGGTGTTTATAGTATGCCTGTAAAGTGGCGTGCCTTTCCCGTGTTTAGCCCCTTCCCGCAGAGCGTACGCAGATGTGCGTACTCGGCTTTCGGGGGTTATACCGGGATGATGCCCGCAGCTACAGGCATCATCCCAGTTCTGTTTTTTAGAGCTGGCGATCGGCTTTCCAGGTATAACAACCAATGTGGCTAAGATCAAAAATTTTAATTACGTGCCCCTGTTAAACAGTGGCAGAAAAATTGGGCCTTAGGCGGCGGCGGTGGTGGTGGTGACACAACACTGTAAAGCCTCACAGATACTCTTGTTGAGCGCAGGAACGGGCCCTGCTGCGAAATATTACAGCAAGAATTGTAATTACATGCCCCTGTTAAACAGGGGCAGAAAAATTGGACCTTAGGCACTGGTGCTGGTGACACAACACTACAGCCCCTCACAGATACTCTAGTTGAGCGCAGGAAGAAGCCCTGCTGCAAAATATTGTAATTCCCCTCCCCTGTTAAACAGGGGCAGAAAAATTGGTGCTGGTGCCCAGAAGCAAAAATGTTCTTAGAAGCTATCAACATGAACATTGAGGAGGAATAGGATAGTCACTCAGCATAACAGGATAGTCACTCAGCATCAGGTCAGCATAGGCAGTCTTCAAGGGATCTCACATTCATAAAAAATTAATTGGTTACATCAGTATCGGGTGCTTGGTAGCTGGTGATCCAAGACTGATTCATTTTTACGAAGGTGAGACGATCAACCGAGTCTGTGGACAGGCGGTTACAAAGCCTCCAGCAGCACTGAAAGTGCGTTCAGATAAAACGCTGGATGCAGGACAGGCCAGTAGCTCAATTGCATACTGTGCAAGCACTGGCCAGTGATCCATCCTCAAGACCCAGTAACCCAGTGGATTTTCGGTTGGAAAGGTCTCCAAGTCTGATCTTGCCCCATGGTATTCCTGCACCATGTAAATCAGACGCTGGCGATAGTTGCTGGGATGGGGCTGCGGACTAAAAAATTGTCTGAACGCATCAGTCAGACGGCCACCTTCTTCACTGCTCCTTCTGTGACTGACCGAAGCCACAGCAACACGTTGTCCAGGAGGACCAGGAAATTGCAACCGCCCAGGCTCTGGAAACGCATTGCACAAACCTTTTTGCAAGGCCTCCTGAAGAAGTTTCATCCTCTGCTCCCTCTGAGAAGGCTGGATAAGTTTTGCAACCTTACCCTTGTAACGTGGATCAAGAAGGGTTGCCAGCCAGTACTGATCCCTCTCCTTAATACCACGAATCCGAGGGTCCTTTTGCAGGCTTTGCAGGATCAGGGAGGCCATGCAGCGTAGGTTTGCTGAGGCATTCGGTCCGGAGTCCTCTGGGTCACTAAGGACGACATGATCCGCAGCCACCTACTCCCAGCCACGTACCATGTCCATGGGTTTCTGAGGACTAAAAACGATCCCTTGAAGACTGCTGCTGATGCTGAGTGCCAGGCTCCACCTCCATGCTGACACAATCCTCCTTCTCCTCTTTCTGTGTGATAGGCGGGCCTGCAGGAATACTGTCTGGATAAAAGGGGCCTTGAGAAGTAAGGAAGTCCTCCTCTTCCTCCCTCTGTTCTGCCTCAAGTGCCCTGTCCAATGTTCCACGCAGCGTGTGCTCCAACAGGAAGACAAGAGGGACAGTATCACTGATGCATGCACTGTCACTGCTCACTATCCTCGTGGCCTCCTCAAATGATGACAGGACAGTGCATGCATCCTTGATCATTAGCCACTGGCATGGCGAAAAAAAGCCAAGCTCCCCTGACCCTGTCCTGGTGCCATACTCGCACAGGTACTCATTGATGGCCCTCTGCTGCATGTGCAGCCGCTGCAGCATTGGCAACGTTGATTCCCACCTGGTTGGCATGTCACAGATGAGGCGGTTCTTGGGCAGGTTGCATTCCTTTTGAAGGTCAGCCAGCCTAGCACTGGCATTATTTGACCGGCAGAAATGCCCACAGACTTTCCTGGCCTGCCTCAGGAGATCCTGTAAGCCCGGCTAGACTAGAATGCAGTGGATATATATGTAGGAGACAGTATATACAGTGGGGCAAAAAAGTATTTAGTCAGCCACCAATTGTGCAAGTTCTCCCACTTAAAAAGATGAGAGAGGCCTGTAATTGTCATCATAGGTAGAACTCAACTATGAGAGACAAAATGTGGAAACAAATCCAGACAATCACATTGTCTGATTTGTGAAAGAATTTATTTGCAAATTATGGTGGAAAATAAGTATTTTGTCAATATCAAAAGTTCATCTCAATACAATGACAGAGGTCAAACATTTTCTGTAATGCCCCGTACACACGGTCGGATTTTCCGATGGAAAATGTGTGATAGGACCTTGTTGTCGGAAATTCCGACCGTGTGTAGGGTCCATCGGACATTTTCCATCGGATTTTCCGACACACAAAGTTTGAGAGCAGGATATAAAATTTTCCGACAACGGATTTTGTTCTGATCGTGTGTACACAAATCCGACGGACAAAGTGCCACGCATGCTCAGAATAAATAAAGAGATGAAAGCTATTGGCCACTGCCCCGTTTATAGTCCCGACATACGTGTTTTACGTCACCGCGTTCAGAACGATCGGATTTTCCCACAACTTTGTGTGACCGTGTGTATGCAAGACAAGTTTGAGCCAACATTCGTCGGAAAAAATCCTAGGATTTTGTTGTCGGAATGTCCGAACAAAGTCCGACCGTGTGTACGGGGCATAAGTCTTCACAAGGTTGTCACACACTGTTGCTGGTATGTTGGCCCATTCCTCCATGCAGATCTCCTCTAGAGCAGTGATGTTTTGGGGCTGTCGCTGGGCAACACGAACTTTCAACTCCCTCCAAAGGTTTTCTATGGGGTTGAGATCTGGAGACTGGCTAGGTCACTCCGGTACCTTGAAATGTTTCTTACTAAGCCACTCCTTCATTGCCCGGGCAGTGTGTGTGGGATCATTGTCATGCTGAAAGACCCAGCCACGTTTCATCTTCAATGCCCTTGCTGATGGGAGGAGGTTTGCACTCAAAATCTCACGATACATGGCCCCATTCATTCTTTCATGTACACTGATCAGTCGTTCTGTTCCCTTTGCAGAGAAACAGCCCCAAAGCATAATGTTGCCACCCTCATGCTTCACAGTAGGTATGGTGTTCTTTGGTTGCAACTCAGCATTCTCTCTCCTCCAAACACGATGAGTTGTGTTTCTACCAAACAGTTCTACTTTGGTTTCATCTGACCATATGACATTCCCCCAATCCTCTTCTGGATCATCCAAATGCTCTCTAGCAAATCTCAGAAGGGCACGGACATGTACTGGCTTAAGCAGGGGGACACGTCTGGCACTGCAGGATCTAAGTCCCTGGCGGTGTGGTAGTGTGTTACTGATGGTAGCCTTTGTTACTATGGTCCCAGCTCTCTGCAGGTCATTCACTAGGTCCCCCCGTGTGGTTCTGGGATTTTTGCTCACTGTTCTTGTGATGATTTTGACCCCACGGGGTGAGATCAGTGGTCTTGTATGTCTTCCATCTTCTAATTATTGCTCTCACTGTTGATTTCTTCACACCACGCTGCTTGTCTATTGCAGATTCAGTCTTCCCAGCCTGGTGCAGGTCTACAATTTTGTTTCTGGTGTCCTTCGACAACTCTTTGGTCTTCGCCATAGTGGAGTTTGGAGTGTGACTGTTTGAGGTTGTGGACAGGTGTCTTTTATACTGATAACAAGTTTAAACAGGTGCCTTTAATACAGGTAATGAGTGGAGGACAGAGGAGCTTCTTAAAGAAGAAGATACAGGTCTGTGAGAGACAGAAATCTTGCTTGTTTGTAGGTGACCAAATACTTAATTTCCACCATAATTTGCAAATAAATTCTTTCAAAAATCAGACAGACAATGTGATTGTCTGAATTTGTTTCCACATTTTGTCTCTCGTAGTTGAGGTATACCTATGATAACAATTACAGGCCTCTCTCATCTTTTTAAGTGGAATAACTTGCACAATTGGTGGCTGACTAAATACTTTTTTGCCCCACTGTATATTTTATTCACTGCAGATCACTGAATCACCTGCCTGCCTGCCTGAAAGTGTATTTGAAAAAGTACACCAGGAACTACCTGCAGTCAGATATAGGCTTGGCTAGACTAGAATGCAGTGGATATATATATATGTTGGAGACACTATATATATTTAATGCACTGCAGATTACTGAATCACTTGCCTGCCTGAAAGTGTATTTGAAAACGTACACCAGAAATGGCCTGCAGTCAGATATAGGCTTGGCTAGACTGGAATGCAGTGGATATATATATATATATATATGTTGGAGACTGTATATATATTGAATTCACTGTAGATCACTGAATCACCTGTCTGCCTGCCTGAAAGTGTATTTGAAAACGTACACCAGCAATGGCCTGCAGTCAGATATAGGCTTGGCTAGACTGGAATGCAGTGGATATATATATGTTGGAGACTGTATATATATTTTAAGCACTGCAGATCACTGAATCACCTGCCTGCCTGCCTGAAAGTGTATTTGAAAACATACACCAGGAACTACCTGCAGTCAGATATAGGCTTGGCTAGACTAGAATGCAGTGGATATATATATCTGTAGGAGACTGTATATATATTTTATGCACTGCAGATCACTGAATCACCTGCCTGCCTGAAAGTGTATTTGAAAATGTACACCAGCAATGGCCTGCAGTCAGATATAGGCTTGGCTAGACTGGAATGCAGTGGATATATATGTGTAGGAGACTGTATATATATTTTATGCACTGTAGATCACTGAATCACCTGCCTGTCTGCCTGAAAGTATATTTGAAAACGTACACCAGGAACTACCTGCAGTCAGATATAGGCTTGGCTAGACTAGAATGCAGTGGATATATATATGTTGGAGACTGTATATATATTTAATGCACTGCAGATCACTGGATTACCTGCCTGCCTGCCTGCCTGAAAGTGTATTTGAAAATGTACACCAGCAATGGCTTGCAGTCAGATATAGGCTTGGCTAGACTGGAATGCAGTGGATATATATGTAGGAGACAGTATATATATTTCATGCACTACAGATCACTGAATAACCTGCCTGGCCTGCCTGCCTGAAAGTGTATTTAAATACGTACACCAGGAATGGTCTGCAGTGAGATCTAGCTAAACTGGATACAGTGTATATATATATATATATATATATATATATATATATATATATATATATATATATACAAAGCCGGGATGTATATATATATATACTAAATACAATGCAGCTAACTGAATCAACTGCCTGCCTGAAGTATATTAGAAACAGTACAGCAGGAACGGTCTGCAGTGAGATCTAGCTAAACTGGATGCAGTGGATATCTATATATACCAGTCTGAATTTGGCGCGAATGCCCCATAATGTTCGATCTGCGTCGAATGATCGAACAGCCGATGTTCGAGTCAAACTCATGTTTGGCTCGAACTTGTAGCTCATCCCTAATTTCCAGGTTGAGCATTCACTAATGTCATATGATTGTTTGAGCAGTTTATCATTGGTATATGCCAATATTACCAGTCACACAGTTTACACCATTATTATGTACTTGTTTTACATTTATAATTGTATATACTGTATGCACTATTGATCCAATTTGCTGGTTTCACACTTGCAATATGGTTTATTTTCAGCGCTGCACTTTTTAATGTTTCCACTTCACAATTTGTCAGATTGTTGTGCCAGCAGCTATTATATCATAGATTGAAGCGCAATAATTCTCTTATTCATTGATGTTCATTAAAGTGATTAAATACAATGTAACAAGTGATCAATGTTTATTAAAAGGCGATTGAACACAATAGAACAAGTGATCGATGTTTATTAACCACTTCAGCCCCGGAAGATTTTACCCCCTTCCCGACCAGAGCACTTTTTGCGATTCGGCATTGCGTTGCTTTAACTGACAATTGCTTGGTCGTGCGTCGTTGCACCCAAACAAAATTGACATCCTTTTTTCACCACAAACAGAGCTCTCTTTTGGTGGTGTTTGATCACCTTTGCGGTTTTTATTTTTTGCCCTTTAAACAAGAAAAGAAAATTTTAACCTTTTGCTATAATAAATATCCTCAGTTTAGGCTGATATGTATTCTTCTACATATTTTTGGGAAAAAAAATATCCCAATAAACGTATATTTAGTTTGCGCAAAAGTTATAGCGTCTACAAAATAGGGGGTAGTTTTATGGTATTTTTATTACTCTTTTTTTTTTATTAGTAATGGCAGCGATCTGCGATTTTTATGGGGACTGCGACATTAAGGCGGACACATCGAACACTTTTGACACTATTTTGGGACCATTGTCATTTATACAGAGTTTAAAAAGAAAAACTGCGCTATTATCTAAAAGAGCCAAGCTGCAGCTCAAGGCGTTATACGACGCCAAAGCAGAAATACACAAAATGAAGCTGCGCTGAGGATTGATAGTAAAAAAGCACAAACCATAAAGATTGGGTCAGTGAGTTCACCGATAACAAACGGTGAAGGCAAATTAATACAACAAAGGCAAATGCAACCTAATGCAAATACTGTGTGAGTGTGAGCACACAAAAAAAATTATATATATATATATATATATATATATATATATATATAAGAAATATTATTTAAGAAACAATGATTATATAAATAAATAGGTTAATGAAACACAATCTCAAAGTGATACAGTGATGACAAGAGATATGGCAAAAAATAATTAATAAAAAACATAAGTGAAAAAAATGTAATAATAAATAAGTGAGTCCTAATTGACAAAAAAAAAAAGTGAGTCTATATGAAAAAAAGCAAAATAAAGAAAGGCAAATCCAGAATAAGTCCATACACAATGTGTGAAAAATTTGATCACGGTGACAAAAAATCCAAAACGTCACAGAAACCGTGCAGAGAAGAAGAAAAGTGCCTCCTCCTACAGACACACTGCCGCTTACTGGAACAATATGGTCCCCTATGACAGGGGACTCAGGAGCGCAAGTGGCTTATAACCCAGCCTGGGGTCTCAATGGCAGGCACAAAGCTCCTCCAACCCAGCAGCGGTAATCATCATCTCAATGGAGCCAAAAGGTTGAATCCCCATAGAATATAAAAGAGGGCTTGCATAGTGTAAAAACCTTAATGAATGTATTAAGCAAAAAGACGAATGGACACTTACAAAATCGTAGGTTAAAATCAGCGAACAGAGAACAGTCGAGCCAGCCGACTCTCGACAGCAGCCCGTTACTTCCGGGACTAGCGTAAGCCCTCTTTTATAGGTTGCATTTGCCTTTGTTGTATTCATTTGCATTCACTGTTTGTTATTGGTGAACTCACTGGCCCAATCTTTATGGTTTGTGCTTTTTTACTATCAATCCTCAGCGCAGCTTCATTTTGTGTATTTCATTTATACAGAGATCAGTGCTATAAAAATGCATTGATTACTGTGTAAATGTCACTGGCAGGGAAGAGGTTAACCACTAGGGGGCGATGAAGGGGTTAAGTGTGTCCTAGGGAGTGATTCTAACTGTGGGAGGGGAGGGGCTACTAGTCACATGACAGCGATCACTGCTCCCGATGACAGGGAGCAGTGATTTCTGTCATGACACAAGACCGAACGGGGAAATGCCTTGTTTACATAGACATTTCCCCGTTCTGCGGCTCGGTGACACGATCGCCGGGAGGTCAGCAGACATCGAGTCCGCCGGTCCCACGGACACGGTCATGCTGTACTAGGCGGGGGCTTCGGGCGGCGTGCGCGCCTGCTATCCCCGGCTCTTAAAGGGGACGTACAGGTACGCCTTTTTGCCCACTGCTGCCATTGTGCCGACGTATATCGGCGTGCAGCGGTCGGCAAGTGGTTAAACGATTGAACACAATGGAACAAAGGACCGATGTTTATGTAAGTGATTGAACACAGCTGGGGGTGCTGACATGGCTGGACTCCAGGACAGGTATTAAAAGTCAGCAGCTGCAGTATGTGTAGCTGCTGGCTTTTCATTTTTGCAGGGTTGGGTGGGCGGACCTCCGCTTTAAGTGTTTGAACACAATGGGGGTTATTTACGAAAGGCAAATCCACTTTGCACTACAGGTGCAAACTAAAAGTGCACTTGAAATTGCACTTGGAAATGCAGTCGCTGTAAATCTGAGGGGTAGATCTGAAATGAGGGGAAGCTCTGCTAATTTTATCATCCAATCATGTGCAAGCTAAAATGCTGTTTTTTTTTTTATTTTCCTTGCATGTCCTCCTCAGATCTACAGCGACTGCACTTCCAAGTGCACTTTCAGTGCAATTTCAAGTGCACTTTCCACTTGTAGTGCAAAGTGGATTTGTCTTTTGTAAATAACCCCCTATGTAACAAGTGTTCGATGTTTATTAAACAGGGGATTGAATACAATGTAACAAGTCATCGATTTTAAAGTGTTTAAATACAATGTAACAAGTGTTCAGTGTTTATTAAACAGGCGATTGAATACAATGTAACAAGTCATCGATTTTAACGTGTTTAAATACAATGTAACAAGTGATCGATGTTTATTAAACAGGCGATTGAATACAATGTAACAAGTTATCGATTTTTTTTAACAGAAAATAATAAGTCATCGATTTAAATTTTATAAACACAATGTAACAAGTGTTCAATGTTTATTAAACAGGGGATTGAATAAATCAAAACATTGCATACATTTCATGTTCTATTTGTAAACAACACTAATATTAGAAGAGCCGATATTAGGCAATGCAACGAAAGGGAGAGGAAAGAGACTACATCTCCCATGATGCCTTGCTGGCCCGCCCCAGCCCTGGTGGAGAGGGGGGGGGGGGGGGGGTTGTGTCTGTATAGCAGAGTTGTAGAAGCAGAGGAGCTGGAGCAGCTGTGATTGGTATCTGTGTGCAGCACCTGGGATCCTGATACCCCTGGGATAGGTAATGTACCTGGATGGATCTGGGAGGGGGAGGGGGTACCTGTATGAGCCAGGTAGCTCTGTGTGTGTCCAATGCACATGGCTCAGTTCATGCTGGGTGATTGTATTGACTTTTGCTCAGTGATTATTTTCTTGCATGCTGAATTAGTTGCAGTCAGCTCTCAGTAGAATGCAGCAGAGGACTTGTAAATGTATCCCTGAGATGAGCCCCCCCTCCCCTATAGAGCTCCCCCCACCTCCTCCCCTATAGAGCTCCTCCTCCCCTATAGAGCACCTCCTCCCCTATAGAGCTCCCCCACCTCCTCCCCTATAGAGCTCTGCAGTGTGGGGCAGGCTGGGCTCAGGGCTGCGGTAATACAATCATCCCCTCTGGAGGGATCTGCTGGTCTCTCTTTAGCACACATGTTTTTTGTTAGTGAACAAGCAGCAGCTGGGCGGTGTGTGCAGATATGGCTAGAGAGTGCGGTTCCTTCAGATTACTGGGTGTCCCCAACTACCCTTTGTGTCCCCCAACTACACTTTGTTCTCCCATGTCTCTATATGTGACACCTATTGGTCTTGTAGAAGAGTTTTTTTGCTGATCGGTTTCACTGGAAACATGTGGTTTTTTTTTGCTCTGGTTAGCGTTCTTGTTGCAAGCGAAAAAAATAAATAAATAAATAAATGATCAGCCTTTAATCGCACTTTTTTTTCCCAATTCTGTACTTCATTTAAAGTGAAGTACAGAATTTTTGGCTTTATTACAACTCCATGGTGATCTTCACTGTCACCACAAGCCTCAGGATTTGGCACGACGACTTACAATGAAGGCGGGCGGGGGTTGGGTATACTATTCAGTGTTGGGGTTTAAGGTGACTATACACTAGTAGAATTTTATTTAATATTTTGTTTTAAGAATATTTGCTCAATTTTTTTTTTTTTTTTTTTTTTTTTTTTTTTTTTTGTTTTTCATTGTTCGTTGGGTCAGGTCAACATTTATTTTTGACTCCAATGCATAGCAGCAGGATGGACATTTTTTTTTTTTTTTTCTTTGAATGAAACTGATTTCTAAAAGCGAATGTGGTTTTCATTCGGGAAAGTTTGTTCATTCGAAAAATTTTATGGATTTTAAGGAAAAAAAATTAAAAAAATTTGACGTATTCTTGAACAACATTCGCCAAGTTATCGAATGTGCTGAACATTTTTGCATGAATGTTCGTTCAAAGATCTACTGGTGTTGGTAGGGTTGCCACCTCATCCCTTTAAACCCAAACACGTATTCATTACGCAGGTTCTGAGGCTGATTTAATGAAGATAAGGCGCCAAGTGAGTTTAATTACCACCTTAATCAACCGCAGAGCCTGTGTAAATGATTGTGTTCAGTTTTTAAAGGGATGAGGTGGCAACCCTAAGTGTAGGGTCAGGGGTCAAGTTTTGGGGTCGGAGGTGAGTGTTAAACAATCAGGTTCATGTGGTCGTATGTGGAGCTTGGTGGTCTGAGTCGACCTCTTTCATGTCTTGGACGCTCCAATAGTGGAGATTTTGGGGTATTCCTGGCCAGCTTTGTGTGTCCCCGGCTCCTCCTATTACATTTTTCTATACCAGCAGTCTCCAAACTGCGGCCCAGGGGTCAGATGCACACATTTGCTGGCCTTTATCTGGCCCTTGGGGCACTATTACTGCCACCAATGGTGGGGCAGAATTCTTTGCGCTGCCACCAACCTAATGGGCACCATTCCTGGCGCTGCCACCAACCTAATGGGCACCATTCCTGGCGCTGCCACCAACCTAATGGGCAGAATTTTTCCCACTGCAACCGATAGGGTAAAGTTCCTTCTATTGACCCCAACAATGGGACACAATATCTCTCCCTCTGGCATCAAAGCTAGGGCATTGTTTACTCCCACTGGCACTAGTCCAGCGCCCCCCCCCCCCCCTAAAGTCCGAAGTACATTAAACTGGCCGTTTGTTTAGAGACCCCAAATCTATAGTATAAAATACAGCAGGGATGGTGGGAGCCCTCCTCATAGTGGGCACAGCAGGCGGGCAGATCTGGGATGATAGAGGAAGGCATCGGGTGGGTTACCTCTGTATCATCTACCAAATACTGACGTAGATCTACTCCTATAGGAGCCGCTATAGAATGGGTACATTGTTCTCTGCTTCAACCTCCTCGGTGCCTCTGACACACTGGGTTGGGTGTAAGCACATGGACATAGAAACTCATTGAAATTAGTGGTTGCCAATCAACGCCACAAAGAAACGGGTGTTAAGTGACTAAGTATATTGTCAATAAGTTGTTTAATAAAGCGAGCATTAGGTTGAATCAACAATGGTGGTAACACTATTGGCATACAGAATGTTGCGTGGTAAGGACTAAGTATAAACTAATAAAAGTATCACTTAGAAGGACAGAGGTGTGGGAGGGGAAACAGCAGCATACTGAGCTTCCCAGTGATAGGCTGTGCAAGGGGGGGGGGGGGGTGTTTAAGCAGAATCCTGATTTTTGGAGGAGAGCAGGCTGAGTCTGACTATGCTGCTAAGGAAGAAAAAATGTATGTACCGCGCTACCTCATAGGGAAGAAATAATACAAAACAGCTGCAGCTCAAAAATGTGAGATATACACAAATCAAACAGTAACTATAAAAGAAAAGAGACACAGCGGCCTGCTGTGTGAGAGGATCATTTGCTGGGATCGCCCATTGGATGGGGCAACCCTGTATGTTTTTGGCCCTTCATTGAGAAGCTGTGGTGTGACGGTGCTTACCATTGCTTGTCAGGCTACTTACAAGCTATCCTAAGTTTGCCGTCTGGTAAGCGTTTTAGCACATACGGTGGTGGATCTTCTCACAAATCGCTATTGGTGTGACCGATTTACCTCACCTTTTATTTGTTTGGATGAGTTTTTTCCACGGAGTTTTCATTGTTTCCACATCTTTACTGTTGGGACTAATTTTTCCTACCCTAGTATGCTGCTAGAGAAACTGACTATGCTGTGCTCTTCGTGCCTAGTGTGGTCAGTTTTTAATAGGAAAGCGGAGGGACTGGCAGGAACACCTGGGATTTCACACAAAGAGAACAGGATACTTTTTCATACTTGTACAGCAGGAATTTGAAATATTGGGGTAACATTCTTTAAAGGCCCAGTGACCTATATTTTCTGAAATGTGTTCTTCTGCCTGTTTATTATAATCTCTGTGAGCTCCGGAAGCTCTCTCCCCCCCCCCCCCCCTTTTTTTTTTTTTTTTTCCCCCCTCTCACTTGTCTTTGTTTGGAATGAGCAGTGTATATTAGTTGTTGTGTGCACACTAGAAATCCTATAGTCCACCTTGGGAGAGCATGAGAGGGTGGCTACATTCCTACATGTGGGGGACCCTGGAGAACACATGTAGCCACCCTCTAAAAGCAAGTCAGACTCAGATCACAGCAGCAAACAAAAAAAAAAGCAATTTGGAGGAGGCTGAGAGCAATAGAAGGGATTTTACTGAGTTAGGCCGGGTTCACACCTATGCGAATTAGATGTGGGTTTCCCCGCATCTAATTCGCATAGCAGGAGAATGTGACTGGCTCCCTATGGAGCCGGTTCACATATCTCCGTTGCGGCTGCAGAGCGCACTGCACAGGGGGGGGGACTCTGGTGTAAGGGGAGGACTCTAATGGAGACAGTGATGATTTTTTTTTTTTTTTTTTTTTTCAGCCCACAAATATTTGTAATATATAGGATGTGATCATCCTACTGAAAAGTCTGGGGTCCCCAACTATAGAATGTCGCTTTAATGACAGCTCTGAGTCTGCTGTCATCACATCCAAGATGGCAGCATTCAGATGTCTATATACAGGGGAGGATTTTACAAGTAAATAAAATACATTAGTGTACACATGTTATAGGGGGATTGCTGTGAAATGATTGGTCTGGTGACGGGGTCTCTTTAAGATATATATAATGTAGGGACAGTTTACAGCTGAGGGGCTGCAGAGTTTACACTGAGAGCTTGTTGGCCCCGAGTATGAATGTCCTGTCCTCCAATGCAGTAACTGTTGAACATGGAACGCCAGCAATTTGCAGCTGCATATTCCAATAAGCAGTTCTTCATTCCTAGAATAAATAAACAGAGATTGGAAACCACTACAAATCTGCTACAATGGGCCCCAATCTGTTATAGAGAAGACTGATGCAGTGCAGAAGCTGCAGTTGCTATTGCCTGGTAATCGGCAGTGGAAAATTTTTAGTTAGTAAGATTGGAAATTTGCACACTTTTTTTTTTTCTCTCCACTTGCAAAATTATCCAACTCACTCAACCCAACCCCCATGGAATCCATAATGGGAGATGCTGAGTAGAGCTGATTGGTGGGGCTTCCATGGAAAACACGCCTTGGAACGTCTTTATTGGAAATCCTGCTACATCACTGAATCTATAACAGAATGTCAGGTCAGGACCGATTAAATAATTATTCAACATGGTGACACCCACACTGAATTCTGTTTTCAGTACGTTCCTTATTTTAAATCCAGTGATGTCATCACTGGATCTAGGGTTGCCATCTGTCCGGGATTTACCCAGGCAGTCCGGGTTTTGAATAGTGTGTCCGGGTTTGTCTGTCTGAAACCCAGACACATTATTTAAATCGGGCTGTGGTTGCCCAAGTAATCAAGCACACAAATTTGTTGCCATCTGGGAGCCAGTGTTAATTTTAGTCTTTAGGACTAAAATAGCTTTTTAGTTTTTGTCCCATTTTAGTCTTCTGCAATTGTTTTAGATTTAGTCGACTAAAATCTCCAGTACATTTCAGTAATTGCAATTTAGTTTTAGTCGTATTTTAGTCATCTCAATTGTTTTAGTCGACTAAATTAACACTGCTGGGAGCTGTAGGGTTACATTTTTTTTTCCTCATTAATGTACACACAGCACCCCATATTGACAGAAAAACACAGAATTGTTGACATTTTTGCAGATTTCTTAAAAAAGAAAAACTGAAATATCACATGGTCCTAAGTATTCAGACCCTTTGCTATGACACTCATATATTTAACTCAGGTGCTGTCCATTTCTTCTGATCATCCTTGAGAGGGTTCTACACCTTCATTTGAGTCCAGCTGTGTTTGATTATACTGATTGGACTTGATTAGGAAAGCCACACACCTGTCTATATAAGACCTTACAGCTCACAGTGCATGTCAGAGCAAATGAGAATCATGAGGTCAAAGGAACTGCCTGAAGAGCTCAGAGACAGAATTGTGGCAAGGCACAGATCTGGCCAAGGTTACAAAAACATTTCAGCTGCACTTGAGGTTCCTAAGAGCACAGTGGCCTCCATAATCCTTAAATGGAAGACGTTTGGGGCGACCAGAACCCTTCCTAGAGCTGGCCGTCTGGCCAAACTGAGCTTTTGGGGGAGAAGAGCCTTGGTGAGAGAGGTAAAGAAGAACCCAAAGATCACTGTGGCTGAGCTCCAGAGATGTAGTCGGGAGATGGGAGAAAGTTGTAGAAAGTCAACCATCACTGCAGCCCTCCACCAGTCGGGGCTTTATGGCAGAGTGGCCCGACGGAAGCTTCTCCTCAGTGCAAGAGACATGAAAGCCCGCATGGAGTTTGCTAAAAACACCTGAAGGACTCCAAGATGGTTAGAAATAAGATTCTCTGGTCTGATGAGACCAAGATAGAACGTTTTGGCCTTAATTCTAAGCGGTATGTGTGGAGAAAACCAGGCACTGCTCATCACCTGTCCAATACAGTCCCAGCAGTGAAGCATGGTGGTGGCAGCATCATGCTGTGGGGGTGTTTTTCAGCTGCAGGGACAGGATGACTTGTTACAATCGAGGGAAAGATGAATGCGGCCAAGTACAGGGATATCCTGGAGGAAAACCTTCTCCAGGGTGCTCAGGACCTCAGACTGGGCCGAAGGTTTACCTTCCAACAAGACGATGACCCTAAGCACACAGCTAAAATAACGAAGGAGTGGCTTCACAACAACTCCGTGACTGTTCTTGAATGGCCCAGCCAGGGCCCTGACTTAAATCCAATTGAGCATCTCTTGAGAGACCTAAAAATGGCCGTCCACCAACGTTTACCATCCAACCTGACAGAACTGGAGAGGATCTGCAAGGAAGAATGGCAGAGGATCCCCAAATCCAGGTGTGAAAAACTTGTTGCATCTTTCCCAAAAAGACTCATGGCTGTATTAGATCAAAAGGGGCTTCTACTAAATACTGAGCAAAGGGTCTGAATACTTAGGACCATGTGATATTTCAGTTTTTCTTTTTTAATAAATCTGCAAAAGTGTCAACAATTCTGTGTTTTTCTGTCAATATGGGGTGCTGTGTGTACATTAATGAGGAAAAAAATGAACTTAAATGATTTTAGCAAATGGCTGCAATATAACAAAGAGTGAAAAATTTAAGGGGGTCTGAATACATTCCGTCCCCACTGTATATTATTTTTGTTTATAGTGCACAAAATTAAAAACAACAGGGTGATCAAATACCAGCAAAAGAAAGCTCTATTTGTGGGGGGGAAGGATATCAATTTTGTTTGGGTACCGCATCGCACGACCGCGCAATTGTCAGTTAAAGCGGCTCAGTGCCGTATCGCAAAAAAGTGGCCTGGTCATTAAGCAGGCAAATCTTCCGGTCTGTGAGTGGTTAAAACAGAATTTCCTCGATTCAGTACAGAGTTCTCTGCTGGCAGGCTACTTTTTTCTTTTTTTTTTTTTTTGACAGCTGTCAAGTTTTTCACAACATCACTCAAGCAAGATAAAGAGAAACATTGTAGCATTTGGTCCTTGGAGATCAAAAGGTTGAACTTCCCTCTGCATATGAAGTCAGTTTAACCACTTAAAGACTAACCCTTTTTCTGACACTTGTTGCTTACAAGTCAAAATCAGTATTTTTTTTTTTTTTTTTTTTTTGCTCGAAAATTACTTGGACCCCCTAAACATAAAAAATATATATATACATTTTTCATTTTGTGCTCATAAGTTTACATACCCTGGCAGAATTTATGATTTCTTGGCCATTTTTCAGAAAATATGAATGATAACACAAAAACTTTTTTTTTTCACTCATGGTTAGTGTTTGGCTGAAGACATTTATTATCAATCAACTGTGTGTTTTTTTTTATTTTTTATATCATAATGACAACAGAAACTACCCAAATGACCCTGATCAAAAGTTTACACACCCCAGTTCTTAAGGCTCGATTCACATCTATGCATGTTGCTTTTGAGCGTTTTTGGAGGTTTTTTTGTGATGCTTGCCACGTTTTTTGAGCAGCGTTTTTGTAGCGTTTTTACGACGTTTTTGCTGCATTTTTGCTTTTTTTTTTTTGTTTTTTTTAGACTGTATACAGTCTAAAAAAAAAGCGCCAAAAACGCTGCACTTGCGTTTTTGATGCTGGTCCATTGAATTCTACGCTGCATTTTGCATGAGAAAAAGTCCCTGACCCTTTCCAAAAATGCAGAGGTACAAAAAGGCATTGATGTGAACATGTTCCATAGGAACCCATGTTAAAAAATTCCCATGCATTTCTGCAAAATGCATCAAAAAACGCGCTAGTGTGAATGGAGCCTTATACCGTGTATTGCCCCCTTTAACATCAATGACAGCTTGAAGTCTTTTGTGGTACTTGTGGATGAGGCTCTTTATCTTCTCAGATGGTAAAGCTGCCCATTCCTCTTGGCAAAAAGCCTCCAGTTCCTGTAAATTCTTGGACTGTCTTACATGAACTGCAAGTTTGAGATCTCCCCAGAGTGGCTCATTGATCTTTAGGTCACGAGACTGAGATGGCCACTCCCAGAACCTTCACTTTATTCTGCTGTAGCCAATGAAAGGTCAACTTGGCGTATTGTAAGTGGGATACTTTGTGGCATTTGGGTAGTAATGGCTTTCTTCTGGCGACTCGACCATGCAGCCCATCTTTCTTCAAGTGCCTCCTTATTGTGCATCTTGAAACAGCCACACCACATGTTTTCAGAGAGTCCTGTATTTCACCTGAAGTTATTTGTGTGTTTTTTTTTTTTTTTTTTTTTTTTTTTTTTTTTTTTTTTTCTTTGCATCCCGAACAATTTTCCTGGCAGTTGTGGCTGAAATTTTAGTTGGTCTACCTGACCATGGTTTGGTTTTAACAGAACCCCTCATTTTCCTCTTCTTCATTAGAGTTTGAACACTGCTAATTGCATTCTCAATTCCTTGGATATCATTTTATATCCCTTTCCTGTTTTATACCGTTCAACTACCTTTTCCCGCAGATCCTTTGACAATTCTTTTGCTTTCCCCATGACTCAGAATCCAGAAACGTCAGTGCAGCACTGGATGAAAGATACAAGGGTCTGTCAGGAGTCCAGAAACTCATTGACTTTTATACACACACACACTAATTACAAGCAAACAGATCACAGGTGAGGATGGTTACGTTTTAATAGCCATTCAAACCCCTTTGTGTTAACTTGTGTGCATGTTATCAGGCCAAAACCACCAGGGTATGTAATCATTTTTTGATCAGGGTCATTTGAGTAGTTCTGCTGTGATTATGATTTTAAAAGAGTAAACACAGTTGATTGATAATAAATGGCTTCAGCCAAACACTAACCATGAGTGGAGGAAAATTACTTTTAGCGGAGACCCTAGAGAATAAAATGGCGGTTATTGCAATATTTTATGTCGTATGGTATTTGCGCAACGGAATTTCAAGTGCAATTTTTTGGGGGAAAAATACACTTTAATTAAAAAAAAAAACTAGATAGTAAAGTTAGCGCATTATTATTATTATTATTATTATTTTTTTGTATAATGTGAAAGATGATGTTACACCACGAGAATCGTGATCTTTATTCTAAGCAAAAAAAAAAAATTGTGATTCTCATTTTAGCCAGAATTGTGCAGCTCCAATACTATGGAAATAATTGGCCCTGTGCCGCTAAAGTGTTCAGGTTTGGCTTGAAGAAAAGGTGTCAACCCTAACTGGATCCCTATGCTTCTCAATGCGATGCAGGCAGATCTTGGCTGGTGGGAGGAGCTGGCAGGGTGCTGCCTCAGCTCTCCTCTCAAGAGCCCTCAGCCAGGGCTGGTGCTACCCCTAGCCAAACTAGGCAGCCGCCTGGGGCGCACTGTGGCTTAGGGCGCCCGGCCACTGGTGTTCCTACTCTCTTCTCTCTCTGCAGCAAGCAACTAGGTCTCAGCATCAGCAGGCAGCCGTCGCTCCGTTCGCACATTTTGTCAGAGGGGCAGCGGAGGACTGTGTTTGTGTCCCGACTCCCGAATGAATGGAAGCAAGCAACATTCATTGATGGGCGCTGGTTTGGCTGCCTTTTGATGGGGGGGGGGGGGGGGAGCTAGAATTCAGCTTCAATGTAAAATGTTTCTTTTAAAAGTATTGATGAGTGAGGCAAAACTGACACATTTGTGCAAATTTCTTGCCACATCTGAATGTTTGCAAACAGATTTTTGTGTACAGAGAACTGTGAATGGAGATGACCTGGACCCCTGTGTTGCTCTGGCCCAGAAAATGCATTTATTTATTTATTTATTTATTTTAGTAAAATGTAGTGTTTTATGTAGTTTTGTGTCTGGGGAGGTGTGTCCACTTTTTTTAAAGGGATTGTGTACCATATACACATTTTATTTATTATGGTTGAGACAATTTTTTATTTATATTAAAAAAACAAAACAAAAAAAAAACATACTTTTTAGTTAGGAAAATCTGATATATTGCATATTGATGTTTTTGTAATCTTGTTTTGAGCCAGCAGGTGGAGCTTTTGGCTCCCATTCACATGTTTGAAGGTACTCCCCTACATCTGTGTTTACTGGGACAAGACTAGAGCCAATTTGCAGGGAATATAGAGCACATGAACCAGCTGCCTGTGAATGAGAAATTTATCCGATATTCTTACTGACTCTAAACACCCAAAATTCTCAAACCTTTGGATCCATTATGCACTCCCTTCCCTAAACCCTTTTAACCTTAGATGTCTCTAAATACTTCTTCCTGCTCTAAGCCCTGAGCCCCTTGCCTCATCCTTCCTAATAACCCACCCATTAACTAGCCTTCCGTCCTTCCCTGCCCCTTGTCCATAATCGCAAGTAATCACACCTTGCTGTTCCCATGTTTTTGAGATGGTCGTATCTATAATTTTGATTCCTACCACTCTGTATATCGCACCCCTCTGCTATACCTTTTTGCTTTCTGTCCAACTGCCCTGCTTGGCCAACGCTGTTATACCTTTCTTTAAATATAATAAATGATTAAAACAAAATCCTGTTTGCGAAGCTCAATAGCTCAAGCTACATCACAGCAAATCTTCCCTAACTGGGTGGCTCAATCTGGAGCTTCAGTTAGACAAATTCAGTTTCAAAGGCAGGCGACGTCTCTTTAGCTGACCCATAAGCTCCGGCAATCCTTTAGCATGTGTGTTGTATGTTTGGTTTTTTTTTTTCTTATAAATTGTATATAGAAAGTAAAAAAAACGATATAAAACATCCATTTAGACTCGAATAGATAAGGGAGATATGATATGTGTTCTCTATATTCGGTCATATTTTCCAGTATACAAAACAGTTGATTAGAAGTTTGATTTATATTGGCGTGGGTGTTCTTTTGTA